>BQNB010073157.1:2583-32203 GCA_026074375.1 Tanacetum coccineum
AGTCTGCGGTGCCATAACCATGACTATGTCGAAGTTGCCTTAGACATTAGACAAACGGGTGAAGAAGCAGCCATGTCAAAAATGGAGATAGTATATAAATTTGATCACGACCACCTATAATCGCCATCACAAAATTGTCCAACGCTAAAGAGATTATGTCCAAGGCCTTCAACATAATATACATGACAAATAGTGATATTGCCCTGTATATAATCACCATAGCCTGTGATTGCTGCAAAATTATCATTTCCAAAGTGAACGGTGCCCATGAATTTCTCAATGAAATTTTTCAGCAGTGATCGATCACCCGTCATATGCTTTGAACAACCACTATCAACAATCCACAAAACAATTTGAACTACCTACAACACAAGAAGAAACAACACATGGACAAGTGGGAAATTTGACTACCCATTTCATAATAGAGACCAATTGTTTTTCAGATGAACAACTATTCTGACCATTCGGTTTTGTGTTAACAGGAGACCAAACAACATTAGGTTTTGATTCAAACCATTTTTGCCAGATTCGACTAGTTCGAATCTTGTTCTTTATGTATGTGCTTAAAGACTTATCATGTAAATTCCTTTTCTTTGTACTAGAAACTTTATCATTAGCTTTTGAGGTACTTCCGACATCAATCTTAGGTTTGGAGACTACATAAGTAGTATCTAAAGACTTAGATAGTGTCGATTCCATAGAAAACCTATTCTTGTGAACTACATAAGTAGTATCATAAGATTTTGGTGTTCTAGATTTAGTGGATAAGGTTCTACGAACATTCGAATGCACATTCAATTTATAATTTGCAAAACAGTTATCATGGCATGGAATAAGCACATTTTGCATACAAGAAACACATAACAAAGTTTTTGCTTTAGAAGCGTTTGCAACATCAATATCAATTACATTCTCTTTGTTTGAGATAACATTTTTAGATGTGATATTTGTTTGCTTATTTTTCCTAACATAAACTGCTACTTTCTTTGTTGGCTTCTTAGAGTTAGCTAAGACACTATTCTTGACATGTGAATCTCTATTCATTGGTCTTCTAATACTAGATACAACATTCATTCTATAGAAGATAAATCATGCTAACCTCTTTGGTTGTTATTCATGAGTGTGCAACTTTGTACATTACCAGGTCTATATGACATTTTTGTATCAAATCACACCGTTTGTTTGGCTGGTGTAGACCTGTAAAGTGCCTGGTTTTGACTCGACAAGGTTTTTCTTTTGATTTTGTACACCCATATTTCTTCTTGAATAACGTGTTTTGATTTAATGGTGTGACACAAAGAAGAGGTTGAGAACCATTTGTCTTGTCAAACTTAGTATTTACAGACTTACCTTTTTTAGCATTTGCCAGTCTAGTTTTTAATTCAGATATGGTAAACAACAGATTCTGATTCTCAGCATGAATAGCACCATATGCATATGTTTTCTCAGAGACAGGAGCAATTAATTCGTCCATTTTCATGATTAGTTTGATTACCAACGTGTCTTTTGATTAACTGAAAAGCTTTTGATATTCTAATTTTACATTGTCACGTTCTTTTATCAAAGATTGCACCATAAAATCTAAAGACATGTTCTCATCTTCAAGTTTTTCCATTTTTGAAATCCAAGAATAATCAAGAGGATTTGTGTTTTTATTCTTAAAACTATGAATCCCATTTATTTTTTTTCTTTTTGTTGTAACTTAATTCAAAATCAACACTTTGCTTTCACACCTTTGAACAATCTTTTTCAAGAACTATTTAATCTGCTTACAAACCCTCTTGAATCACGATGGAAATTTTCTTAAGTTGTTCAATTACAGCATGGAGTAAATTGTCTACACTTTCTGATAATTTTTTAACAACACACTTAATCAACTTCCATTCTTAACATACTTCCAAAAGTTGATCTTTAAAAAAATCATTTAGATTCTCTAGTTTACAAAGTTCTCTACTGAGACTCCACAAACAAAACTTTTCATCTCTTTTATATCCCTCTGAAAAAATTATCTTAAAGAATTCCAAAAAAGAACTGCAACTCGTTTACAATTGGTTGAGTTGATCTTGACAACAATCATTGAGTTGTATTTCTTATTCAGGTGATGTAATAATAAAATGCTTGCCGTTTACCAGTTCTTTTGAATAAATTCAGACAACTTGAGAAACAATATTTTTTATTTTATCAAATTATCAAGGGATCAAGTGACACGACATCCGGCCCCAAAAATTATGCGGGATAGAAGAAGTTTGCATTTGGAAATTATAGTCAGAAGAATAAAAGAAGATGGAAAATACTTTTTGCCATCAAGAAGTTCTTTTAAGGAACAAAGTCTTTATAGAGAGCATTTATTTGTGCATAATTAATTGTCTAACAATTCTGTTTATTTGCAACAACAATTGGATCATTCATTTTTTTTCATACACTTTTTGTTGACTTTTGGAAGCATCATCAAGAGTGTCCTCAGCATCTCTAACATTCAAAGAATCTCTAATTACCTAAACCAGAGGCAAGATATAACTTTGGACATTGAGAAAATGCTTGCTTGAGTGTATAAGGATTCGGGTACCCCAAACCATGTTTTAATTGCAGATCATACACAGACAATGGCATTGGTCAAAGCCATAAATATTCCTTTGTAATGAATTGCCAAGTTCGGATTAGATCAACATTCTTTTTCAGTTTGGCCTCAAGATCTAGAACAGTGTCATGATATCTATCCTTATTTTTACTCATTTGCCTTTTTAAAATTGAACGAGTCTTTTGCAGTTCATCATTTTGCCGTTTGTAATCTTTGACATCTAATCCTATTATCTCGTTGTTTTTTCTGATTCTCGAATGATACTCGATCACTTAAACATAAGAGACAAGGGCTTTTGACTAAAATGTTTTTTGCTCGTTTATCGTCCTTAAGAAATTCATTGAGATTAATTATCATCCCCGTTAATGTTTTTCCAAAACCCGACCCTTTCCTTATACAAACCAAGCAGACTAAGTCAAAGTCGTGTTTTGTTTTTTGAACTTTTGAGCAAATATTTGTTGTTTTTTAGTCTTCCTGAAATCATTTCTAGCAAATTTCTCTAACGACATATATCAGAACATGTGTATCTTTTTCAATACTGCCACTATTAACATTCCCATCGGGTGGATCAAATATAATATCGCTATCAATTTGATCATCACCAATGGTACTGTTAATATTTTTAGTATGCATCAGATACATTTATTCTTCATTTTCATTGTTGGATGAAGATTGTACCTCACTTATAAATGCAGAATCATAGCTTGGCCTAAGCATCAAATATTATCAGCTGTAGAATTCTGGCCATATAAGCAATACGGTTGCACTGAGTTCTTTAATTTCTTCCATCCTTGCAACATCAGCAAAGAGAAAATCATTCTGCACATCAGTAAGAATTACTCCAGCTTCATCCTGTTTTGCCAGCAACATTTATTCCATGAAGTATTTTGAGTCCCGAACTCTTGGCTTTAGACAATTCCTAGCATAATGTCCTTTTTCATTACAATTGTAGCATTGAACAGTTGAAATATTCCCTGAAGACGAGGTACGAAGAGTCCTTTGAACATTTCCAGTCTCATTTGGAGCATTCGATCCCTCAACAATTTCCTCTTGAACATAAGCTCGTCTATTATTTCTCTAGAGTGTTCTGTTTGAATATTCACATACCTGTCTCCTGAATGATTTCTTGGTTTCTGGTGTTGATGTAAGCGATAAGACTAATAATATGTTAGATAGAAAATTTGAGTACTTGCACGAGCAAGTAACAACATTGTAGATGCTAAAGGATCTTCAGAATTGGTATGAACATCATCCTGCTGGTACACATCGTCATAATCAACCATAGACGTAGGATGTGTCACATAATAAGAAGATGTGTTTCTGAAAGATGACCCGTATGTCTACGATACCAAAGATCAGAATTTTTTCTAACTTCTTTGCTCTTGATACATTAACCATAACTCGAGATAGCTGAAAATAATTCAAAAAGAACATCAAACGTAGCCACTATCAAACGTTTAGACAAGGCGAACTTGGGTGACATCTTTAACCATTCCGTTGCAGCCTATTCATAACTTGGTTAATTGTGACAATTGGACAATGCAGTCATTTCTTTTTAAATTCATTCATTACCGAGCAAAACGATTGAAAGACAGAAACACGTCCCTTCCCTTTGTTCAGCAAAAACTGATCAAATCCGTTTGTAATACGGAGTTTCTCTGTCAACTTTGTTTTGTATAGTTCCCCTCATCAGACGTTCAACTCGTTTCCACATGTCCTTGGCTAAAGTGCAAGCATCCACAGAATTATAAATGTCATTTGGAATAGAAAGAAGAATCAGATTCATAAGCTCCATTTCAGCATCATAATGCAATAACGCATCTCCTTGTAAATCCTCAGCAGTTTACAATTTTGGAACTGTTAAATTGTTAGGAATGAACATTTTAAACTAATAAGGACCTTCATCAAGCGCTTTGTTAAGCCACTTTTACTTTTCCCTTTTTCAATTTATAATACTTCTAAAACAACTAGCCCACGGTATACTAACAACCCCTTTCAAGCATAGGAGCCCGAGTCGTCAGAACCGGCATCAACAAGGGATTGTTTTGCTATTGTTTTGGATGTTGACATTTCTTATGATTCAAAGATTGGATCTTTGTAGACGAAAATAAGTGATATTTGTGAGAAATTTCCAAAACTCGGTAACAATTGTAAACTCGGACACACTGTTTCTCGAAATAACAAGTAATCTGAAACCCGGTACACATTCTCGAACAAACAAAACTCGGGAATAATACTATCAAACTTGGTATTACCTAAAACGTATAAACTCATAAATACCCTTAATCTAAAATCGATTTATAGCAATCTTGAAAGAAACCGATTTAAAAATCGTTGACTAATGATTAACATGACCACAAAACTTGATAAAACGAAATTTATTATGACTTAATAATCGAAAACACATATAACATAAATTTCAGATAGTGAACCGAATTTGACTTCCGAGTTTTTAGAAATTGAAGAATTTGTTTTCAAAATCCCCAATTCACGATATAAACCGTGAATTGTGGGTTATTATTTTTTTATTTATTTTTTATTTTTTGTATAAACACTTTGGTAAGCGTATATCCCGAGAGTAAATCACTAAGTCCTTAGTTCCACACTTTTCGATAAAACCAAAATTGTTGAAAACTTATAAACACGATCTTCACCGAGTTTATAAATAATCTCCCTAAATACGAATTTTTTCGATATGAACCGAAAATGCTTATATATCTATACAATATCTTTTTCTATCGAGACTATAGGTTAATAAGCAAAAACTATCAGAAAAACGATCCGAGAATACAAAAATTACTTCCGAGAATGCTGAAATACTTCCGAGAATGGTAGAATAGTACTGAAAATGAAAACTCCACAAAACTACGTCACGTCAAATCCAGTAGAATACTCGATTACGTCCAAAAACTCAAAATAACTGCCAAATCACAACTCGAAAGCTCAAGAATCTCAACCGAATCCACCGAATATCATCTTGAGGTTCTCGGACGTGTATTAGCTCACAAATCGAATCACTCTAATCCTCTAATGGCGTATGATACCACTTGTTAGGTCTTGTTTATCTTGAATCATACATATTGTTCATGAAAGCTTAGAGAGAATAGTAGAGGAGGGCAAGTATTCAAAATTCAAATGTTATTAAAATGGAGGGAAAGGGAAAATGTTTATTACAAGGCATCACCCTCTAATGATGATTAGAGGGGGTATTTATAGGAGAAGGAAGGAGGCTTCCCTTCCTTTATTTTTCACTTCTAGTCCCTATTCTTTGGCAATTATGCTATTTCTTACTTTTAGCATAATATACCTTATTACAAACTATTTTTATTCTAAACAAAATAAAGACTAATGACTAAATATAATTAAACCACATAATCGACACTTTTTATGAACCTAACACATTTTTAGTCGGGGCTCTTAACGGCGTCACAATAAATGGTGAAGGCGTCACCCCAACTTTTCTTTTCACCAAGTTATAGATCTTCTCGTCCTGGTCGCGTAGCCTTTTGAATCGTCCAAACCAGATTTCATATGAAGAAGTTATGGCCAAAACAATATCTGATACTTCGCCCACAGTTTCTTGTGATGACGTCAGGAAAAATAGTGACGGTGTCAGGACCTTCTGAAGGCATCATGAAGAATGCCGTCTCAACACACTGAAGTGTCACAAAACACCCCCAAGAGCACACTTTCTAGGCACTTTAGTGAAGGCGTCAGAATGAAGTTGTCAGCTTGAAAAGTTGTGTTTTGTCCAGTTTCTTCCCAAATCACCCAAGTCACGTGCTTTACCTTCAAAAGCTAAAACAAAAAATATTACGAATGAAATACAATATTTGTGGCAAATTTGCATGTGATTAGGGTTAATTGGCTAGAAAAAGTTGTATAAAAAGTACACCTCATCACGAATTTGTCCTATATATCCCTCAGAGTGCGGATACCTATGGGCTTGGTGATTTTTAGACTATTAGCCTTATCGGGCTATTACCAAATCATTGCAAAAATGTTAGCAAAGGTTTAAGCTGTTTTGGGGACATGGTAAGGGGAAGTCGAAAATTATTTATAAAAGGGCGAATATTCTTGATGGTGTTTTTCTTATCGCTAATGGATACGATAGAAATCTTAAGGAATTAAGAAAGAAAAAGGAAAGATATTTAAAAGTCAATTTTGTGAGAAGGCAAATAAAATTATTAATTTGGAGTTTCCCTTATTAGCAGTATTTACCAAAAATAGCCTTTGGGATAAGTGGATTAAATGGTGGATTTGTGTTTTAGATCGGCTTCTATGTCCATTATTGTTAACGGATCTCCGTCGGAGGAGTTTGGGCTTGAGAGAGGTGTTAGGCAAGGTGATCCGTTATCGCTTATTTTATTTATTTTGGCAGCGGAAGGGCTAAACGCGATGGTCTCCGAAGCGGTGGAAAAAGTTATTTTCAAAGTCATTGAGGTAGGGAAAATAGGGTGATTGTGTCACATCTTTAATATGCGGATGATATGATATTTTTTGAGGAATTAGACAAAGAGAATGACAAATTGCTTAAGTTGTATTCCCTAAGTGTTTTCAGAAGAAGGTATCCGGGTAAGGTTTAAGGCACACATGGAAGAGATGACGAAGATGGATAAAGGATTGGGAAGTGACATTGGTGATTTTTCTTTTACGTATTATCGGACTCTCATTGAGGTAGAAACCAGAGGATAGTAAGGCTTGGGAACCGTTTGTGGAGAATTTTAAAAGAGGCGTATTTGCGTGCAATGGAAAAGCTAAAACGATGTCGTTTGGGGTCGTCTAACATTGGCAAAATTGGTTCTAGGTAGCTTGTCTTTGTATTATTTTTCGATGTTTTGCGTGCCTTTGAGTGTCATCAAAACTCTTGAAAGGATTAGAAAATCTTTTTGCTGGGGAAGGGTGGGGGGAAAAGGAAAGAAACAAAATTTATTAGGTCAAAT
Source organism: Tanacetum coccineum (assembly GCA_026074375.1). Taxonomy (NCBI): domain Eukaryota; kingdom Viridiplantae; phylum Streptophyta; class Magnoliopsida; order Asterales; family Asteraceae; genus Tanacetum; species Tanacetum coccineum. The sequence continues at coordinate 10,105 of BQNB010073157.1, forward strand.
AGGATTTGATTATTGCATCATTGAGGGGGATTAATATCGGGACTTTAAAGTGCAAAAACATGGTGTTGAATTTTGGTTAAGTAGTAGAGTTAGTTTAGGTAGGGAGGGAGGGATCCTTTGGGTTGGGTTATTAAAAGCATACATGAGGCTAGTGGGTGGTTTGGAGGAGGGTAGGGTTTTTGGTATGTAAGCATTTTGTAGGGATATTGTAAGATGGTGAAGAAATTGCTGAGATAGGGTAGAATTTTCACTTATGCTTGGGGTGTTGAGGTGATTGGAAGTGGATATTAATTTTTGGAGTAGATAGGGGTTGATAACCAAAGTCTCCGTGATAGATCCCTAGGTATACATCTTTGATAAAGGAAGGATAGTAAGGTGTCGAGAAATGAACGTGGGTTAATGTGTTTTTGTTGTTAGAGAAGGTATGGGTTATGAGAATTTAGGTAGGGTAGGGTTAGTAAGGAATTTGAGGAGTTATTAAGTATCTTGCATAATGTAGTTATTAATATTGAGTGTAGGGACAAATGGAGTTGGTCGCTTAGAGAAGATGGCGAGTTCAAGGTTAAAGATTTATCAAGAATGTTGGAAGGACAAAATTTTTAACATACCATAGTGAAGCTCGAGAAACCAAGGTGGAACAAGTAGTGCCCAAGAAAGTTAACGTGTTTGTGTAGAGGGAGTTAAAAGGAAGACTTCCGGTTCAGGACGCGCTTGATAAAAGAGGTATTGACTTGGATGATGCGGATTGTTGTAAACGCAAAAGTTTTACAACCCTCCTAGGCAGTGTACCTAACCGTTGTAGTGTAGTATATGCAAGACTCGGGGGGTTATTATCGTTATCTAGAGGAATAGTTTGGGTAGGCTCGAATTGTATGTTCACTTTATGGTCTATAGGTTGAAATAAGAATATTTTTTTGTTTTTATATTTTTTAAGAAGCAAGTAAATCTCGGTTTTAGGGAGATTTAATTAAACCTACTAAACAAACACTACTCCTAATTATGTAAGAAAGTAAAAGATTGGGGCAAACTCATAATGTTTAAACAAAAGTGTTTACCTAACATGCATTACACCCTAGTATTCTCTTAGATTTTAATGCCCGTCCACCCTCGTAATAGAATTGTGTAAGCATCTAATAAATTATACACTTAACTCGGAATCCACCCAAATGTGATCTAGATATGAAGATCTAATCATATGTATCCTCTAACCTAGTCGTGTGTCCCTAGATGTCTTCGCTTTGCAATTAAGATGCTAGTTTTCTAAAGCTTAACGTGCACATCATTAACAAGAAGCAATAACAAAATATATAACAACTAGGTTTCATGCAATCATAAGCAAATACAATTAAATTAGTCAAGCATATTAATTGAAAGCAAAGAATAATTAATGAAACAACACATAGACATATTGAATGATTAAAAGGGTTTAGGAACTTCACTTCAATTAAAAACATGGGACTAATGAATGAGTACAAAATGGTTTAGTAACCCTAGAAAAACGACCACTATATTTTGCTAAAATTACACTCTACGTTTTTTCTCCCCAAAACATGAAAAATAGGGTTTGTATATATAGAAAATAAGTCGCGACTCGTCTCTTGTTAATCGCGACGTCGTCAACCCGCCGAATCTTCTATAGGATTCTTTAAGTTGGCTACTGTGATGTCATCACAAATAATCATGATGTCATTGCCTTCAAGCTTTGATGGCGTTAGAAAGAATCGGGACGTTGTCTCCACGTACTATAAATCCAAAAGCTTCATTAAAGTCGTGTAGAGTTTTCGTCTTTGTCCCGTTTCTTCTCCAATTGAGCCCAAGTCACGTGTATTTCCTTCTAATGCTTCCTAAATGCTAAAATATTGAAAAGAAATGATTAAGCACAATAACTGGGGATACTTGCATGATTTGGGGGGTTAAATGACCCTGAAAAAAGTATATAAAATTACACCTTCATCACTGAACTTGGTACTTTTCCAAGTTCCACATTAGAGTGGAAACTTATGCCTCATGTATGACCACGTGTGTTTTAACAATGATGTTTGTGAAAAGATTTTACATTGATGGAATTGGGGGATGTTAACGTTTTCTCTAATGATGAATTTTTTCATCATATCGCAACGTACATGTACCCACTTCCCTCCGCTCGAGTATGTAAAGCGGTGTTGGGATTTAATAACTAGTAAACCATGTTTACTATGAGTAGGCAGTGGATGGATCTAGTTTGATATCAAAAATTAACACACAAATAAAGTAAGAAAAACTAACCGTTATGTTTAATGACAAAAGTCAATAAACGAGAATCTTGATATTGAATCTTAGTGATTAAGTTATCACCTCTACGGTTGGTCACACAACGCGTCAAACAAATACGCCAAGATGCTAGTCTTTACTTCACGTCTCTCAAACACCAAGTGTAGTACCTCTTGTTTCTTGAACCAAAAACCACAACTCTTCGTTTGTAGTTTGAACCAAAAACCACAAACCCTAATAAGGGTTTTAATTGAATTAGGTTGTACCGAAAATCAAGGAAAACAAAACTAAGTTGGTTTCTTAACGTTGTCGACCTGAAGAACTTATAAACCAAAACCTTGAATAACTTGAGCTTATTATCGAGCTTGTGGGAATTCAAATCGCACCAAAAACCCTTTAAGGGTTTAATCGAAAATCGCTACAAGGAATAAAAGAAAACCGTAAACTCTTTGGGGTTTAGTTTGATCGATTTTAGGAAAAGGGAGAGCACCGAAAACTCTTTAGGTGAATTTAGGGTTTTGAATGAATGAATTGTGAGCTAGGATATGGGTGTTTATATAAGCACTCAATCATATTCCTTGGTAAACAAGGAAACCACAATTCCTTCCTTTTCCTCATCTCCTAAACTAACCAAACACCGCACACAAAACCCTTATGGGTCGGCTAAACATTAGACACCCACAAGGTTTGTGTTTTGTCGATTTAGTCCCTTTTGGTTTACATTTAAATATCCGTTAAATTAGATATAAACTAATAATGGAAACTAACGAACATTTAAATACATATTTTGTGAAGCATATTTATAATAAGCATACTCTTCGTGTCTTAACATGTGTGCCCCCAAAATGGCTCACGTACTTCAGTTGCATAACATGCGAAACCAACTACCACATTTCCAATAGACTCCACTTGAGAGTTGGGATGAGCGATTCCATTTATACTAACAACGAAAACGTCTATTAACACTCACATTTGTTTTTAAAACTAGAAATACCTGAGATGAAGTTTCAAGAACACTCTTAGTATAATGGTTATGAATTTCTTGCTATTATCATCCCTTTTTTACATATACCTTAAACCATGGATATGGATCCTAACTCATTCCATATAGTTTAACCATTTAGATTCCTCATTATCGGAAAATTAATTCAGATATACCCAAATATATTAAGAATCATCTTAATTACCTTTGGTTACGCCATAACAAATACTGATTATTTTTAGAGAGGGTCCCATGGTATCAAAACTGGAAACCATCAAGTGAGTGAACAAATTCTTATTGACTACAAGTGTTGTGGATGCTGCTTTACATCACTTTCAAGAATAGCCTTTATAACTACCATTTTTAGGTTAGCGTTTGACTTATAATCAAAAAGTGATATCCACACATGCAGAATTTGTTTGCATCTCAAGTCCAAGGATGACTTATTAACTATTTTCAATATCTTACTCATGACAATGATCCAAAAGTAAATATTCGAAGGTGGGGCGTCCAATATGCATCCCTTCTAAATAACATATGAGTTTGGCGGGAACCATCCATGTATTAAAATAATACAACCAACACTCACATTTGTCTTAATGCAACAATAATCCCATATTGTTAACCGACAATGGACATATTTATAATGATAAAATCATTCAAGGATTAAACATACAAATGTAGGACAACAATTATTATATGTATGAAAACAATAACATGTATCTTTATTCATTAGAAAGTAAAAATTGTCTTCAATCCCAATTTCCAAATACAATAAAAAACAACAGATTTACGATGAAACAACTAGCTGGAAGCATTCCTATATTTTTAGTATCTTCTGAATGCTTAGGAAAACGACAAAGCTAGAGTAAAGGATAAGCTAAGCTATCATTTGTGTGAACTTTTTCTATCTTAATGTTGCCAAATTCTATAACCTTACGAAGGTAGTGAATTTTGGCACCATAATATCTAGCACCTTTAGTAATTCCTGATTTATTAGCTATAGTAATGGATCTAGTATTGTCACAATACATCTTTATGGGTTCTTCAATTATGGGAACAACACCCAACCCAAAAATGAATTTCCTAACCCAAACCGCCTCCTTAGAAGCATATAAAGCAGTTATATACTCAGCTTCTGCAGATGAAGTTGCGAAGATGCTTTGCTTTGTACTCTTTCAGTCAACAGCACCTCCATTTAAAACGAATACATATCTAGTCTGAGACTTGAGGTCATCAGCGTCTGTTAAATATCCAACATCAGTGTAGCAAGAAGCCCTGAGCTCTCGTTTTATATCACTATCGTAACTATAACAATATCTTTAGATGTTCTTAACACAGTCCCAGTGAAGTATCACCTAGATTATGTTTGATATCTGCTTGTATTTTCGATTGAACCAACATCAAGGCGTATGCATCTCACAGCATACATAATAGATCCATACCGCGAAGCATATGGATAATTTGCATGCGCTTACACCTCAGCGTTTGTTTGTAAGCACGCTATGTGATTTACTTAATTTAAGTTTTTCTTGCATGGGGATACTTTCACGTTTGGAATTCTCCATGTAAAATCTTTTCAAGATTTTCTCAATATAATCACTTTGACATAAACCTATTAACAGCTTTGATCTATCTCTGTAGATCTTAATTCTAAGAATATATGCAGCTTCCCCTAAGATACTTCATCAGCAAAACACTTTCAAGGTAGGATTTTACATCTTGTAACATTAGAATGTGATTTCCCATGATTAATATGTCATCGACATATAAGATTAGGAAAAGGTGACATTACTCCCACTAGCTTTTATATATACACATGGCTCATCACGATTTTGAGTGAAACCGAATTTCTTAATTTCATCATCAAATTGTTTATTCCATTGCCTTGATGCTTGCTTAAGTCCATAAATGGAACACTTGAGCTTGCATACTTGGTTTGGATATTTTGAATTGACAAAACCTTCAGGTTGCACCATATAGACCTCTTTAGAGAGATGTGCATTTGAGAATGCAGTTTTGACATCCATTTACCAAATCTCATAGTCCATAAAACCAACTTGGCTATAAAGAATCCTAATACTCTAATGTCTGCAACTGAGAGAAGGGTTCTTCATATCAACCCCGTAGGTTTTGAGTGAAGCCTTCGCTACTAGACGAGCTTTTAGAGGTGTGTGTACAGCACCATCCATGTCAGTCTCTTTTTGATTAACCATTTGTCCCTGCCAACGGATTTGCATGTTAGGAGTAAGAATCACTAAGTCCCAAACTTCGTTAATCTTTTAGGATTGCATTCCACATTCATAGCTTTTATCCATTTATCGGATATCAGATCCAACAATTAGCTTGTAATGACATGGGTTCATTAAGATCCCCGCCTCATACTCTCCACGTCTATGTATAAACACATTCGACCAGGAGCATATCGTGTCCTTGTGGACCCTACAAAAGGGAATTACATCACTTTGAGGTTCATTAATTTCTTGATCACCCTCATCATGATGTATGCTAGTGTTTTCAGAAGGATGTGTATCTTCTTCTTGAATTATTTTAAGATCATCTAAACCCCCACTTGCTTCTTGAGTTATAAGACTATTCTCAAGGAATTCAGCATTCTGAGCAACAAATACTTTGTTCTCAGGTGGGTAGTAGAAAGAATAACCCATTGTTTCCTTTGTGTATCCAACAAAGATACACTTAATATACTGGTTTCTATTTTGTCAGATTTTGTTAGATTATCTTGCTTAACAAGTGCCTCACAACCCAAACTTTTAAGTACGACATCTTAAGGGGCATTCCTATGCCATCACATCCGTATGGTGTCTTTTCAAACCTTCTTAGTTGGAAGTTGGAACATGTTGAGAATGGCATGCAGGCATTACACAAGGCCTAATCCCCAAAGGACTTTGGAAATGAGATTTGTTTTGACTCATCATGGAGCGAACCATATCAAGTAGGGCTCTATTTCTCCTCTTATACTCACCATTATGTTAGTGGCGTGTAAAGATGATTGTAATGGGCAATAATCCCATGCCCTTTAAGATGGATCCAAAAAAACTCTGACTCATATATCCGCCCCATGATCAAACGTAGCGATTTTAAGTGTCATCCGAGTTGGTTTTTTCTACTTCCTTTTGAAACACTTTGAAAGTTTCAAACACTTCATGTTTATGCTTTAACAAGTAAACATAACTATAACGACTAAAGTCATCAGTTGAACAAGTGACGAAGTAGCAGCTCCATGTATTGATACAATTTTTAAATGGGCCACATACAATCCTGTGTGAATTAGTCCCAAGTAAATCTTTAGCCTTTTTCACTTGACGTGAATAAGGTTTCTATGCCATATTTCCAGACATGCATGAAACGTATTTATTAAAATACTGATTGTCAGTTGGATTAAGAAGTCCATCATGTTGCAACTTCTCATTACGTTTCTTGCTAATGTGTCCAAGATGGCAGTGCCACAAGAGAGTAGAGTCCAAGTTTAACTTTGCTCTTTTAGTTGCTAACAGCATACATCGATATATTGTTTGTATTAGAATTATACATATCAATTCATAGATACCATCCCTTGTGAACGCACAAAATAAACACATTATTCCTAGAAACTAAAATTGTATTACCATCAAAAAGGTTAATAAAACCATCGTCATACAAAGGAGAAACTAAAATAATTCCTCTAGTTATAGAAGGAGCATAATGACAATTGTGAAAAATCATAACTAATCCACTAGGGAAACACAAATCATAAGATCCAATAGCTTCGACGGTTGCACGCTGACCATTGCCCATGTACAAACTCAAAGCTCCTGGCTTCAGCTTTCTACTTCCCCTAAGTCCCTGAAGTACTAGCTCCTTGAGATAGCTTCTTGTTCTTTAGCAACTCGGATAGATATTGAGGACAATTCCACTTCCAATGGCCTGTATCACAACATTGGTGACATACTGAGTCCTTAGCAGGATTTCCTTCTTAGGTGGATGGGGAATCTTGGGTTAGGAGCATAAGAAAGCTTAGACTTCTTTTTCCCTTGATTGTTTCCCCTAGCAGCCAATTGCATTTTCTTGTTTTTATTTTTCTTCTGGACCTTGCCTGCTCTAATTGCATGAAGTGAAGGTACATCTTTCTTTGGTAGAGTTTGCTCATGTAGATAAGCATGGTTTCTTGTTTTTATTTTTCTTTTGGACCTTGCCTGCTCTAATTGCATGAAGTGCATGTGCATCTTTCTTTGGTAGAGTTTGCTCATGTAGCTTAAGCATGACATGCAACTCATTTACCGTCTTCCTCATGCCGTGCATATTATAGTTCTGCACAAAGCTGCCATATTCCTTTCGCAGAGAGACCAAGATGAGGCTCACTGCTAGGTTTAGTAATATGGGAGGACCTAGACGTTCCAAATTGTCTATATACCTCTTCATCTTTAGAACATATGAGCTTACAGATTGTCCTTCTTCCTGTTTGCACGCGTGAAACTCTCTCACGGTTTGAAGAAGTTCCTGCCCTGCTTATTGAGAAAATAGAGTTTTTAGCTCTTGTAGCATGTCATATGCACCAAGGTTTTCTAGATTCCGTTAGAGATTTGGTTCCATGGTCATAAGCATGAGAAGAACAACTTCCTTTTGTCCTTTGACCCATGCAGTATGAGCCGTAAGAGCTTAAGGAGGAACTTGTTGTCCAGCAAAAGCTAGAACAGGACAACAAGAATTGGATGCTCTAGATAGTTTAACTTATTATCAACTAATAGCATAATACGAAGTTGTTGGTACCAGTCGATAAAGTTAGGTCCAGTTAATTTTTGTTTCTCAAAGAAACCCTTGAAAATCGAATTGTTTACTACTGTGGTAGTCATCTATAATCAGAAAAAGTTCAAATAATTAGTATTTTTGATAATTAAATTCTTAAAAGAATTAACTACCCAACTAATTACTAATAAGGCTAAGATCCAACTTGACCTCCCACTTATTACAGAAGGTCTGACCAACGTGTAAACACGTAGGGCAAAAGGTAAGCAGCATTTGTTAATTGCATTGTAAATGCAACTCTTAGTATATATGAGACACATACATTAGTAAATCATCATAGTAATCTCCCCCCCCCCCCATGTACATGTTTATGTCTCATCTTATGCCTCGGGTCCACAGGTCTGACAAAGCATACTCGAATTTAGTCTACCCAAATAAAGAACTTGCAAAAATTGACCTTAGGTCTGACCATAGAGAAATTTTTTGCCTTGGGTTGGAATTAACCTTAGGTTTGACCAGGGAGAAAAACCAAGTGCAAGTGTTCTTAGTTTGGTTGGTATAGACTTAAAATTTCACATAGAGGTATACACCTAAGTTTATAAAACATGTCTAAAAACGTGTACAAAGAAGCATGCAAAACATCTTTGTAACACAAGTTAAGAAAAAACCACTTTGTTAACTTAGTTTTTAGATGTGCTAATATCGCAAGAAAACCTTAAAAATTGACCAAACCCTATATTGTACTCTTACATGTGTCCGAAGACACAAGTCTTTCAATAATTGCCTCATATGCCGAAGCATGTTGTGGCAGAGGAAAAGATTAAAGGTCAATTAAACCCTAGATCTTCACTAAAACCATGATCAATAAAGCCATGGTCAGTAGTGATTCATCATTGATAAGAGCATAAAAACTTTAAATTTCCAAGAAAACAAGTTTCATAGTTTAATGTCCGTATTTATTTGTCCAAAATAAAGTTTTTTACAAATACACATAACATGTCACTAGGATTAATGAAATGTGTGTAATTAACAGACATATTAAACCAAGATTCGAGTAAGTTCTAGACGGGGAAAGTCACGTTTCTAAGCGCAACATTATAGATAACCACACCCATATGACACCTCGATAAGTTTAACAAGAACTTTGATTTATTTAAAACGCGTTTCACTTTAAGTATTAATCCGTTTATGATTTCAAAAAATGTTTTGCATATAGTAATAAGTCACCTTGAGTATAACAAGCACATAAACAGACGGAAAGAGGGGATGGGGTGAAGACAGACTCTATATAGAAAGCAGTAATCACATAATGCCCCGAGTTCTCACAAGAGTTTTCCCCAAACGGAGAACCAAAAGACTCTCGCTAGGTTTTCTGCTAAAGTACCTAGATCGTCACATCCATCATATACCATGATTGCGTGAGTCTTAAGGCCGGGAAAAAGAAAAGAATAAAAACTAAAAAACTTAATTAACTTTTAATTTTAAATTTATTCTTTTTCAATCTATATTAACTAGTAATAATACCAAGATTCTAGGTTTTATTTATTCCTTATGGCAAGAATTGCATAATATTGCCATAATTTTCGGTCAAAACAATAAATAAAAGTTTTCTCATGTGAATCTAGCGTGTTTTATAAGTGTGTAACCCATAACACCAAACAAGGTTGACTCGTGATGCCACTGTTGGGATTTTATAAACTAGCAAACCACTTTACTACGAGTACGCAGCGGATGGATCTAGTTTGATATCTAAGATTAGCACACGTATAGGGTAAGAAATACTAACCTTTTGTTTAATGACTAAAGTCAATTAAACGAGAATCTTTTATCTTGAATCTTAGTGATTAAGTTACCGCCTCTACGGTTGATCACACAACACATCAAACAAATACGCCAAGATGCTAGTCTTTACTTCACGTATCTCAAACACCAAGTGTAGAACCTTTGTTTGTTGAACCGAAAACCACAAATCCTATTTTGAAGTATTATCGAAAATCTGAAACCCTAGTTAGGGTTTTACCAAAATCGGTAAAAAGGAAAATCAAGAAACCGAAACCCTAAGTTGGGTTCTTGTCGTTGTCGAGCTAGGAGAACAGCAAACCGAATCCCTTGAGTAGGTTTAACTCATCGAACTTGTGGAGATCCAACTGCACCGAAAACCCTTTAGGGTTTTTACCGAGAATCGCAAAGAAAGAAAAAGGAACCGAAAACCCTTATGGGTTTAGGTTCGATCGGTTTATAAATGAAAAAGGGAGCACCGAAATCTTATTAGGTGATTTTAGGTTTTGTGAATGAATTAATTATGAGGCTAGGGGTGGGTGTGTATGCACCTAACCTTAGTCCTAGATGAACTAGAAAATCTCTAATTCTCTCCTTATCACAATACCTCTTCCTTATCTCCTAAAATTGATTCCTAAAATCCTTCTAGAACCTTATATGGGTCGGCCAACATTGGACACCCATAGAGTTCGGGTTTTGTCAATATTAGTCCCTTCTGTTTTCATTTAAATACTCGTTAAGTTAGTTATAAAGTCATAACGGTAACTAACGGTCATTTAAAATATTTCGTGAAGCATATTATACCTTTAATAATAATTAAACATATAATAAACGTACTCTTCGTATCTTAACGTGTGTGCCCCAATAGGCTCACTGATAAGTGTAAAATACACATATCCATTTATGCTTAAAATAGCCCAAATAAACCTAAAACAGACCAAAAATAGCAAAAATATGCTTGTATTTGTGTTTTGTGTGTGCAGGTACGGATATATCAAAAATCACAAGAAAACAGTCAAAAACGGGCAAGCACGGACACGAGAATCAGAAGAGTACAAAGCCGAAGCCAGAAAAGTCAAGCCTCAGACAAAATCAGCCAAGAAAAATCAAAGTCAGTCAAAGATGGTCAAACTAAGTCAAACACAAAAGGACAAATCCTCAAAATGTTTCACTTTGGTCCCTCAACTCTCACAAAAGTCCAAAAATGTCCCCTCCTCCCTTATTGGGCCCAGGAAAGCTTAATGGGCCTCTATAAACCTAGGAAACCCTATCCGGATCCCAAAAGCCCAATTCATAAGCCCATTACTAGCCCACTTCCCTTTTTAATAAACCACAAGGGCTAAACTTGCAATTTTCGAAAGTTATTTATAACTAGAAAATGGAGAAAAGAAAGTGAGGGGCGAATTGTGTCAACTCTCCAAAGTTCAAACTGATTTACCCCAATTCAGTTATAAAAAGGGCGGGTAAATCCAAACACTATTCACCCATCGTCCTCATTTACCCACGAGTCAAATCAAAGGGCATTCCACAATTGAAGGTTCAAATGAGTAATTCAAGGGTTCAAGTACAAGATGGCAGGGTCATTACATCATCAAAAGCTCTGATTGGTCCAACCCACTTGAGGAATGCCACGTTGGATGTGAGGAAGCACAAGAGGAATGAGTATTTACACTAGATTCTCTCACAAAACAAGCACAAGCTGTCACATCAAGGAATGACAGCTTGGCAATCCTTGAGTGTCCACACTTGATCCAACGACTTACAATAGCTCCTCCAATGATTGGGAAATGAATGGCAGAGATTGAAGGATTGGAGAGCAAGGCAAGAGGGCTAGAATCTTCCCTAGCTGGCTATAAATAGAGCCTCACCTCTCACACACACGCTATCTAGTTTTTTAGTAATTTTTAGTCTAGCTTAATTTCGTATTTTTACTTAAATGTAATTTTCCTTAAATGTTTTGTAATCTCCTTTTTAAGCAATGTAATCAGTTTCTTCTATTAATGAAATTCAGTTTTAAAGCTTTTTAAATCTCACTCTTAAGCTCTCATTTAAATTCTCAAATATTAAGCTACTTCTCATAAGCCTGTCATAAGCTCATTTAAGCTCTTGTGAGTCTATAAGCTTACAATTGAGCTAAATTAGATCTTATTATACTTAAATTGTTAAACCAGCCTAAAGTTCTTTGTCTTATTTTGATTATAAGCTTTTGGAAGGGGAGCTTAAAATGGATGAGCTCCCAAGGACTTAAACTAGCTTATTCACATGAATAAGCTAGAGCTTGTAGCTGACAATTGAGTTTGTGCTTCTGTTTAGCTGAAGCTAAAGTAAGTTTTCATTTATATTCTTATGGCCTTTAAAATTTAGTTCAATTTTAGTTCATTAGTTAGATCTGCTTATTTGCTTATTGTTATAGCTTATTTGTGCTTATTGTTATTTCATTGTGTCTATTAGTTAGTTATTTACACCTGTTTTTAGCTTATTAGTTATAAAACTTAGTTGCCTTCATTTTTGTCTTAAAAAGCTATAAAAATCTAAAAAAAAGTAGAAAATAGAGTAGATCTTTGATTATTGCTTATTTAGTTGATTAACCATGTTTATTAAGCTAGTTATAAGCTAGATTTCATCTGGTATTCAAGACTAGTTAATTAGTTTTCAACTCATAAGCTCTTTTGAAACTGTCCTTAGTATAAAGGGGTGTTTGGTTTAAGTGTGTTTGACCTCTAAAAGTCAAAATTACTTGTGCAATTTGCTTGAGTCAGCTGAGTTTTCATTTAAGATTAGTTTTCATTTAGTTTTTATAAGTTAGTTTGCAAAAATCAAAAAGTAATGGCTTATTAGGATGCTTTCAGCACCAGGGGAGGTTTTTGTCTAAAGTGAGATTGTTAAAACTTGATTTAAGCTCCTTGAGCTTTTGTGTGAGCTTGATTTGTGTTTGTACACTCTAAGGGAGTGTGTCCAAGTGCAGGATTACCATTTAGGAATCCTGCACCATTGGTTTTGTGTTTGTGCAAAGTGCACCAGCAGGAACAACTCAGTTCCTGCTGTCACTTTTGCTTATAATTTTCAGCTAGATAGCATAGGATTTAGGAGCTTATAATTAGGTTTAAGATAGTTTTTATATAGCTTAATATAGGATAGGGCTTATTTTTCATTTCCAAAATAGATTGCTAGTTTAAATTTTGCTTTAAAAACAGCTTATCAGCTTAGAAAAACCAAAAATAATAGGTAAAGTAGTAGTTTCTTAAAATCTTAATTCTAGCCTAAGATAGTAGTTTTTATAGCTTAAATAGATAGATTATAAGTAGCTTAACTAGTTTTCAGAAGCTTATAGTCTAGTTTTGTCCTTTGTGCTTTTTAGCTTAATGAGATTTTTTGCTTATTATCTAGATTTCTGAGTTTGCATGTTTCCTCATCATTTTCAGTAGCTTAAAAGTAGTTTAAGCTCTCATTTCTTTTCAATCTTAGATTAAGCATGTCATAAGCTACCTAGAACACTTTTTGTTTTTCCATTTGAGCTTAATTTGAGTAGTTTATAGCTTATTTAGTGAAATCAAAGGCAATAGCCCACTTTCTGTGTGACAGCTTATTGATAAGCTATTTCTAAGCTTGTTAGTTAGTTTCAGTTTAGGTCTCCTTTATAAAAAGTGCTTAATTTTGTGTCTTCTTTAAGTCCTAATATTTAGATTTTCATAAAAGTCGAAAAAAATAAAAAAAGTACAAAAATGGGTTAGCCACACTCGAACCCACGACCTCCCACACACAACACACACTCTTTACCACCATGCTACAATAGCTCATCCGTTCTACCTTCCTTTCATCAAACCTTTATACACATTTTGGTTTTATAAGCTAGATAAGCTGTTAAACTTATTTCGTAGCTTATTTTATAAGCTACAACTTCAGGCTTATTTTTCTTAGGTTTCTTATACCTTAAGCTATTTTCTGAATTTTTTCTAGAATTTTTACTATAAGTTTAGTATTTTTAATCTTTTATTTACTTTAAAAACTTAAAAAAAATCATAAAAAATAGAAAATTAATCAGAAACATAAAAATCTTTTTTATAAAATTTACTTTTAATATAAAGTTTGTAGGAAAATTAATTTTACTTTCGTAAGGTCTATTTTGCAAAAATTCACTTTTTAAAGAACGAGTTTTTGTTCCCGTTCTCGATTTTAATTTTTTATCTCTCGTTTTAACTCCGTTTTCGTTCTAGTTTTTTTTTAAACTTCGTTTTTAGTCAATTTGAATACATTTAAAAAGAAAAATAAAAATTAGGTTTAATTTTGTAGAATTTAGGTTTTTGGCCTTAGTTTTAGTGTCCCGTTTCGCGTTTTTGATTAAATTTTAATTGTTTTTTTTTTAGTAGATATAAATTATCAAAAATATCTTTGCTACATTCAAATCAGAATCCAAGCTTAAACGAGGTTTCAATTTCACTAGTCATTGGGGATAACGACCCGGGTGATCATATTTACCCGGTTTAATATACGTATTATATATTATATTATATATATTTTTGAGAGTGAATTTTATCAAGGGTAACTTGGTAATTTTCTTAATTGCTCTTAGGTTTATATTATATTGTGATATATTTTAGGAATATAAAACTTCTACACCACTCACGTACTTATAGTTGCATAACATGCGCATCCAACTACCACATTCCAACAATCTTGAGCATTATAAAGGTTCATTCCTTTAAGTGAACACTTGCCTAAACTTCGTTACCTTTTTATACATTTTCATGTATGCGTTAATTCAGAATTGTATATAGACTTTTTGTTTGATGGTCTTAAAGTCTTAGAGTGTAGTTATCTGATTTATTCAGGTTATTCTTGTGAATGTCTTGATTCTCATGTTTTAGTTGGGTTGTAACTAAAGTGTTTTGACCATAATTGTTCACCCGAAATAATAAGTTTTGATCCAATCCGATCACACATCAGTAAGTTGATGTCCTCAACCCAAGTTATGTACATGAGAGTTTTGCTGTAAATCAAATTGATAAGTAATGCGCAAAACTTAGATACCAGTGACATTAAGAAGTATATTGATGCCATTGATGTAGTTAAGAAATTCAGCGTGCAAGAGAGTAAGATCTATTTTTCCATAGGATTGATAGAACGTTATGACGAAATGCATGCTGCAAATATCTTAGTCTATGTTTTTGGATTCTCGATAGAGACATTGAGTATGATGCTCGTTTTATATATTTATTCATATACATAGCTTTTCCATTCATTGCATACGACATCTAATCCAGATTCCGTGAGTGTATTAAAATGTATTTTACGAGTTTTAATAAAAAACCTTGATTTTCTGGGCACAAAATGCATGTACATCATTACATAATGTTTGTTTATGTCCATGGAATCCGTGTGTTGACCCGAACAGTAAACCCAAACTATTAAAGCCGGCATCGTGAACTTAGATGGGTAGGACCAATATCTCTTTATCCATCAAACTACTTATATATGATTATGATCTTGTGTTAATTTGATTGTGAGATACAGTACATTTATATTTGACAAAAAATATACTTCTAGTAACACTAAAGTACGTGTACACGAAGGATCGAGCAGTCAATTTTGGCTAATAAGTTTTGCAATAGCCGCAACAAAACTAATTTTAACGTAGTGTCTGGGATTGCTTATTAGAACCATTTATCTGCTTATTGCTTTTTTATACGCTACATAAGAAGTTTTGCGAGAGTTGAGGTTTCTTATTCGAGCTCCCAATATGATTATTTTAGAGTTGAATAAGCAGTTTCGAACAAACAACTTAAATCGGCTCATTTCAAATCTAGTAAGGCTTTGTTATTCGAGCTCCATATCTATCTGTAATCATTCCATGTCACACAATCATTTCAAATCATTGACACAAATATGTTGTATAAACAATTATGCATAAACAAACAAGCATAACAAATACAATATGTTGTATTTTTAGTTAAATTACATCGAAAAAATCATAAAATAAAACCAAGACTTATAAACAAATTTTTGTAAGTCATGTTTCATGATAATGATTGTATTGAGGGACTTGTCTCATAACTTCTACTTTTTATCTATGTGGGACAAGTTTTTGAGATATAAGCAACATCTCTTGTTATACAATTTAATTAGAAACGTTGAACACCTTAGATCGTTTCTCATCCTTTTCGCTCGCTCGCTTGCTCGGCGGTGGTGGTTCGCTGGCCCTTTTACTTACTTGCTCTCAACTCTTTTGATTTTTCTAGTGGATATGGTAACTTTAGACGAGATGCACCAAAACTGGTTACTGAAATACTGATGACATCAAGCTAGTACGCAAATGAAGTCAATGTTGTCAAGAAATCGATTATTTCAGGAGAGTAAAATTTATTTACCACAGGATTAACAAAATGCATGCTGTGAATATCTATTTTTCGAGATTTTTGGCAGACTTTAAGTATGTTCCTCGATTTTATAGTGATCCGTACACCGAGCTTGTTTCGTTTAATGCAGCCGGTATTGATGATCACGGATAATCCAAAAACCAAAAGTGCATTAACCGGTAAGTAAAACGTCAATCACTTAGAATAGCAAGATATATTGCATGTTTTCCATAAAATATAATAATGGTAATATAAAAGTAACTTAAAAGAATGACACTGATAATTGGTTAATGCATATTTTATACCGTACATTAGGAGTTTTGCGAGTGTTTGAGATTTCTTATTCGAGCTTCATATCTTAATACTTTAAAAGTGAAATACGCAATTTCAAATAAGCAATTTCAATCTTCTCATTCTGAAAATGTCTATACTAATATCAAAACAAAGATCATTTAAAAACATCCAAACAAGTTCACGCTCTGTTTAAAAATGTCTAAAATATCATAACAAACATATCTTAAAACTTTAAAAAAACCAAACAAATTCATGCTCTACAATTAAGTTTTTGTAAAGCATGACATGTTATAGTTGAATTTGAGGGTCACACTGTGTATTAATAAAGGAGTGATAACTTTTACTTTGTATCTATGTGGGACAAGTTATTTGAAGTATAAGTATGAAATCTTGTTTGATAACATAGAACACCTTGAGTTATTGCTTCTCATCATCGTCGGTCCAATGTCTCCTAACTTGATTGATAACTTGTCATTTCACTCACTTTCTATCAACTCTTTTCATGTTTCTCTTGGATGTGGTACTTTAGATACTCAGTGGACCACGTAAGAGGATTAGCGACATATGTTGTCTGGATCCGCTGCGGTTGACCACGTATGGCGTTGTATGAACTTGTTAGTGTTAATTATTTTGTAAGGTTTGGTAGATAAAACATTTCATGAACTATTTGTCACGTTTCAAACAGTTTATCATGACTATATCTGTACGCGAAACTGCTAAAATTTGGAGCTCGATCCCGGCAATGTTAAGTATAAACCTATGACTTTATGTAAATAGTTCTTGTAAAGAACTTTTGTTAAGACTACTTTGCCAAGAGGTATACCATAGTGCATAATTTGTTAAACTTTAACATACTATATTAATTTCGCGGGCTTTGTTGTGTAAAGGATCAAAACCATAGATCAATAAAACCCGAGCTTTTGATAGGATGACACTCCTTGAGATTAGATATAAAATTTGTATCTATTTGACGAGTTTGGGATAACCGGATAATGTTCAGGGTAACTGAGCTAAGTGCTAACTTGTATTCATGAAAAGAATGTATAATCACATCTCTTGAACAATAAAGCATCGTGTTAAACATTATGAACAGAATGTTTGATAACTTCTTTTCGTTGTGTGTGACAAATCTTATTTGGTTATTTCTTAGTTACAAAGATACCATTCTAAATAACATTAAGTAGAGCTATATAATATCAGAATGTCAAGAATGAGCACGAGGCCTTGTTGTCTATCTACAGCAAAAGCGTAAATCCATGTTTAATTTACCTCCCAATAATGGATCTTGTAGAATCATTCTGAGTACCTGTTGTTCACAAAATGGTGCAGCATTGATTGGATTTCTTTGCTTGCTTGTAGAACATCTGTTTCACAAGCAACCGGTTAATTTGTGTTACATTCATTACAAACTTTTATTGATTAAATAACACGCGCCTTGATGGGAAAAGATGCACCTGTGAAGCTGCACTGAGATCTGAACTCTTCTCGACTAAACTGTCTAGCTTTTCACCTCTTTCAAGAACACTGTCAATTGTTTTATGCTGCAAACAAAAATTAAAGTATCACATTAAACAGTATAAAGATACGAAAGATACAAAGAACATGAATTTATGCTTACAAGGATAATTTTGGTTTCATCCAACTCCCTCTGAATTTTCAACAGTTTGTCTGCCTCAGCGGGATTCTACATGATTCAGAAAAGAATCAAAAAATTAATATAACCAGTTTCATCAAGTGAAAAAAAAACAGGTTACGGTAAAACGTTAAGACAAAGGAGACACTCAAAAGATACCTGAAACCGGGCTAAGGCATCATTAAGATAAGGCCATTGATCGGTTTTATCTGCTTGTACAGTCTTCCATGAATCACCGTGCTTCTTCTGATATTCATCTATTACCTAGTCAACAATTCCCATCATGTCGGTTTTAGACTTTAATAGTATAATTTACTGTTTTTTTGAAGATTGTGGACGTATGTACCTGGTTGAGCACAGAGAATGCACTTCTAACTGGATAGTGATCGTCCATGAATCCCACGACGCATAAACCATTTCTGTTATATGAATGTACCTTATACTCTATCACCCAAAAACTAAACGGAATTAGCTAAAATACACAACAAACATCACAACAAGACTTCACATGATCTTGTGTGATATCATATAAACACCAATTCTAACGCATAAGCTTCTTGATGCATAATGCATTCTTCTACTTATGATTCATGTTAATCCTTTATGCACCAAATAATCAGATATTTCAAAATTCTTCCGATGCACTTAAATAGTTGAAACTTATAACTGAAACCAATCCCATCTTGACAATCAAAGCAAGAATTGTATCTAGGGGGTGTTTGGCATTGCGTTTTGTGAGGGATTATATATTTATTGTGTTTCCAAATCGCAAGTAATTCAATTTTTAGCGTTCGGGTAGATTGAAACTAACTCCATATATTCGAGCATAAGGGTCAACTAATAGAGTAGCTGCAACACAACTGATTCTAAGGGAGTTTGTGATTGCTTTTCAAAACTAACTCTTTGCTTATTGTGTTTTGATATAGTACATAAACAGTATTGAAGAATGTTTGGGATTGCGTATCCAAAATACTTCTATGGTACTCCGTAATAAGTATTTCTACTAAACAATCGCAAACACCCCCTAAATATCGCCTTAAATAATAACGATTCATCCGTAAACGTCAGGGTCAACCCGAAGCCCAAACTCCGGACTAAAGGTCACTAAATGTGCTCATTGCCTAAGGCTAGGTCCTTGCGGAATGGTGAGTCAGCACCCAAAAGGGGTACACATGTAATGTCAACGTTTCCTTTCAGATTAAACCTTTTGACGACACACTTTAATCTCACATAATATAATCCCTATCAAAACTAAGGGTGGACCTAAGGTTCACGGAGGTTCATGCCACATGGATTTTTGCCACTTTGTCTGTTTCAGCATATATAGTCGGCTTATGGCTTATTTGACATTGGGTTTATGTTTCATAAGCTCATTTTTTGTGGCTTATTTTGAAACTTTTCGGCTTATATAAACTTATTATGACATAATAAACTTATATTAGCCGAAAAGTTTCAAATAAGCCACAAAAAGTGAGCTTATGAAACATAAGCCCAAAATCAAATAAGCCATAAGCCAAAACAATTTTTTGTCAAAAATCCGAATTTCTCGTAAATGAACCTCGTCCAAAATTTTGTATTACATGTCTTGTTTAGTTTGTCGTCACTTATAAACATGAGTCCGCCACTCTTTAAAACATAATGGCTAACATGTACCCCCACCACAAACATTGAAATTCATTTCATAAAAGAATTTGCAAAACAGAAATAACAACCTTCATGTTGGACAGAATGTCGTTGATCAGGAGGGGTACGTTTAGCAACGGTCCTACCAACAAAAACAATAAACTGTCTGACCGTCACCCTTTGAAAATACCCGAAATGATTCACATCCGTCGCGTTTGCAAGTATCACAGGATCCGACCCGTCTGGGATCGGGTGGCATTTTAATACTAGCAATGCCGTGATCTTCATCCTCTTTTTCTAATCAATCACAACAAAAGGTTATAAAGTCTCTAAGGCTGGATGGAGTGGTGGTGGTAAACCCACCTGACACGTCAGCGTCACATCAGCTTTCTCTCTCCAAATAAAACACACCTTACAACTCACCTTTCAACCGTAATAAGAACTCACCTTACAACTAAAACTCACCTTACTCACCCTTTTTTTATTTAAATACTTTTATTCATAAACTAAAAAAATAAATATTTACGTAAACGTAAACGTACGAAATTAATAAAAACGTTAACTAAATTAAAAACTTTTATTCATAAATTAAAAACATTACAACACAATTAAAAACAATACATAGATTATTAAAAACAATACATAGATTATTAATCTGTTTCGTATTCCGAATCAGTGTGCACCTTAAATTCCAAAATGAATAACTCACGTTCAGCTTCTTCTTTCTTAATTCTATCCTCCTACTCTTTTTCAGCTCTTGCTTGTTCTTCCAATGTTTCTCTTAGTACCTCTTCATCCTGAAGTAGTTGTTGATACTCTTTCTCAGTAAGAAATCCGTGAGTAATGGGAGTTGTGGGCTTGTGCGTATTTTGTTCTGATGACGAACCACCCTTATGGGTTTCTGAGTCGTGGTTGGGGGTTGTGTAAGGTTGTTGGAGGATTGCTTCGGTTGGTTTTTCGGGTGCCGAGGGATTGCTTTGGTTGGTTTCAGACATGGTGAGTTTTTGAAATGTTGCTTGAATGTGAGAAAAAAAGTAGTGAAAAGAGTTGGTATTTATAGTGAGAGAATGAAAGGAGTTGGTATTTTGAGATAACCAAACATATTTAGTCTCAATTTGTTTTTCTATTTTTCTTGCCTTTCGATACATAGCAAGATTCATCTCGTAATCTTTATCAGATTCTCGTTTCAAAAAAGTTCGATCAAATTACGAGTCTCTTGTGGAATGTCATTGCATATCTCGTATGCTTGTCTAAGATCTTGTTTAGCTGCGCTTGCATTGTCAAATTGCACGGCTAAATCCATCATCGCTTTCTGACGAACGCTATCTTCGTGAATTAGTTTTTGGACCAAAGCGTGAATTTCATCGACGGTGTGTGAAAGTAAACAAGCCATATTAATTTAAAAGTGGGAATAATTGTGTATAAAAATAATTGAATTAGTGGGTATTTATAGGTAAAAAGTGGGGTTTTTAAAAAAAATTAATAAAAAACGGTAAGATTTAAAAATGGGGCCCACTTTTTAAAAACTCACATAAGTGAGTTACTCACATATTCGGTTCAAAAACATGGCCAAACTCACCACAATAATGCAACTCACCTAGGTGAGTTTTGCCACCGGCGTGGCACTTGCGCGCGAGTGGGAAACTCACCTAGGTGAGTTTGCACCCACTCCGTCCAGCCTAATATACGAACACAAGAATGAGATGAGGAGAGAAGAATGAGACAAGGAGAGAATTCTTATTATTAATTAATGTCAGAGGTTACAAGAGAAATGTATATATAAGGCTAATAGTCTAACCCTAACTTGTATCTACATATACAAGATGAATAGACATAGCCCATAAGCCCATACATAGCTCATATAATATTTTACAATACTTCTCTTTGGATATTCATCGTTTATTATTATACGTTATAGACTGTGTTAGTGCAAATATTACGATATTTAATCTATACGATCCTTTTATGTTTTGGTGATGACAAACATGTAACTTGTAATACATAACGTAAAGTACGCAAGTTACTCATAATCACAAATTATCAACAACACTCGATGTCTCAAGTCTGCATCAACACCGACATTTGTTTGCATCTGACGTAAATCACATAAGGTATGTACAAACAAATTAAACTTGTAGGATGATCAAAGAAAAATATTTTTAAAGAAAAATATTTTTTTTAACCATTACATTTCTACAAAAAGTATTTTTCACAAAAATAAATAAACACAAAATACTTTTTAATAAAAGAAATATTTTATTTAAATATAAAATCTGAAATCTGATTTTCCCTCCAAAATGGAAGCTTCTATACCAGATACAACTTTCCTCACAAAAAGACAAAAAGTGGAGCCTAGTCTAGTGGCGGCCCCCTTATAGGGTCGGGGGCCCACTAATATATATAGGGCCGCCGGGACCGCCGTTGCCAGACTGTCAGCTTTCA
>BQNB010073158.1:0-32202 GCA_026074375.1 Tanacetum coccineum
GTATCTCTATAGTAGACACCATTGTGTTGTAACGATATCCATGAAGTTTCACCTCGTGCTTCCGCCTTGGCGGGGTGTGACAGATAGTGTCTGGGAAATTCATCAGACGGTATGTTGTCAAACTTTGTTTGTTTCCCAAATCTTAATGTAGTTTCGGTATCCAGTGTCCGTAGGAAGTTGCTGGTGGGTATACAGATGAAATTAGATATTCTGTATGCCGCACCATCTTGCAAGAGTGAGCTAAAATAAGAGATATCGTGGGTCCCCATGTTTGCTTGGATTGCGTTACCCTATATAGAATAGTAAAGGCTCTAACATCATGCTATATTATAAATAGGAAATATAATTGCAACATATAAAATTTACCTTACGATTTATCAGAATGCACAGTAATTTGTTGGTGCTGGGCTTGAAGACCTCTGATTAATCCATTTCCGATATACCCTGCCCTCCAGTACTTTGTTGCGCGCTCATGGTTTTAAATCGAAGATGCAGTTTTGTGTCATTATGTCTGCAACATAAACTTGACAAAAGTCAGAGATGTATATACATGTGAATAGGCGTCTAGTTACATAAGTATGCATAGCGAAGGTAACATGTATTAGGTAAAACCTAATCAGCTTAAGTCAGAGTAGCTATCATATCTAATCAGTTAATGGTGCATAGTGGGTTAAGTTTGTTGGGAAATAAACAGAACCTGTTGGTTATGAATTTTGTATAAAAATTCTTGGTACACGATGTTTTTGGTGGTATTAGGTGGGTGGTTTTCTTGTTGGGTCATCAACACTTTTAACCCATCAGGAGATGTAGCTATAGACAATGCTATGTAAAGCTGTCCATGGCTAAAGACTAGCTCCAATAAGTATACACCAATCTTGTTTAGGGACTGGCCTTGGCTTTTGTTAATCGTCATGGTATAGCAAACCTTGACTGGAAACTGTTTTCTTTTGAAGATGTAAGACATGTTTGGTTCCTTAGTTGTCAGTATGATTCTCGGAATGTAAACTTTCTCACCAACTCTATTTCCTATTATTACTTAGGCCTTAATGAGCTTTGACCACAACTTTTTTATTATCATTCTCGTCCTGTTACATAGGCCACCATGTAGGTTGACATTTCTGAGAAGCATAATTGGAGCCCCAACTTTCAGTTCAAGTTCATGTGGTGGAAAACCTGATATCTGTAGACTATTTAGATACTCTGTTGGGTAAAGTAGCTCCACTTCGCCTTCGTCATTTCCAATTGGTATCGCTTCGTCCGAACTTTTAAATATAGCGCTGGTACCTTTTACCGCTGATAGGATATTTGAATTGATTATGTCTGTTGTACTGTTTTTGGGACAAACGATGGCTTTCTGCTGTAAATCGCAAGCGTTTGGGTTTCTCAAGGTTTCGTTATCGTAGATGAAGTTGATTAGATTTGCCATGGCGTTTTCAGTATCCGGTATACAATATTGTTCCAGAATGGTTACCCATGAAATGCTTAGGTCGTTGTCGGATTCTAGAATTCCAATTTTCCCATTGCCTACATCTAGCAGCGAGGTAGCAAAATTGCTTGCTAACTTCTTCTGATTATCATTCATACCTTGTTGTTGTAATCTCATGTTCTCTGTGAGTGTGTAAACTTTAAAGTCATTCCACAGATGTGACTCAGCAATAGAGGCAGCTATAATTTCAGCTTTAGATCCACCTTTTTTCACTGGCAATGTCTGGCAAAAATCTCCACCCAATATAACTGACTTACCGCCAAATAACTTATCAGGAACGTCCATTATGTCTTTGAGTGTTCTATCTAACATTTCAAAACATCCACGATCGTTCATTGGGAACTCTTCCCATATAATGAGGCTTGTTTCAACTAACAGAACACCAATATGTGTGTTTTTTTATGTTACATATGGAACCGTCTGTTAGGTCCAGAGGTAGCTTGAATCGTGAATGTGCTGTTCTCCCTGCTAGGAGAAGTAGGGAAGCGATACCTGACGAAGCAACAACCAACACAATTTTGCCTTCTGATCGCAATGCACTGATGAGTACTTTCCAAAGAAAAGTTTTTCTAGTACCTCCGTGACCGTAAACAAATACCAGTACTTGTTGATCCCTTGCAGCAACATTGATTACCCAGTTGTAAATTTCACGTTGGGCTGTGTTTAGTTTAGGTTTCAAAATGTTGACTTCCTCTGCCAACTCAACTCTGTTGTAGCTTTTTTCCTCCATAAATTCTTTGTTTCTCAATTCGTGCAACAAACGTTCAGAAAGTGAAGGTAAACCAAAATCTTGCAGTGTTTTTGAGTAGCCATTGAGAATAATTTGGATTTCATACAAAACAGAACCCTTTAATTCGGGATCGTTCATGTAAAGATTTGGAATGTGAAGGTTTTCAGATGTTGTTTTTGGAACATCGTCTGACATTTTTCGCCAGTATTTGTTCCATAATTTTGTAGGATCTGCTACTTCACAAAATATAAGTATTTAGACGAATAAGTGTCGTAATTCGGTCGGGGTAGATGAGAATGAAGCTTCCTCTAACGCAGTGTGCCACTCTTTATCGTCGCCAAAAAGACCTAAAGCTTCACATGCTGCCCGAAATGTAATGTGGATGACCTTCCTGACTGTTCGAATGTCTCTATGTTTTACAACCTTTCTGATGACAAAGAAGTAACTTGAGATAGAATAACTCACCTGAAGTTGGGTGTACATACCAATCACCCAATCGAACCTAAACCTTCCCGTTTTATTCGACATCAACACTTGGAATCAGCGTACCATACAAACTCTTTAGGAAAGTATACATACGTTAAGTGGTTACCATCCGTGTGTGTGTCATTGTATGCCAACCATTCGGTTAAATTTGTTTTTTTCTTGCCTTCGTCATTCGCGATTAGGTTCAAAGGATCATGATCCCTAAAGGTGATTGATTGCATGTTTTCCTGATGAACACGCAATATTTGAACTGTCGGATATCTACTGTGTTTGTCAAACTTCAGGATACGCCAACATGCTTCATGTGGGCATATGTAACGCCCATCGATAAAATTATGGATCTCGTCTACCTTTATAGTTGTAGCTTCGGGTTGTGGTGGTAACTGTCCGACCGGTTTTGTAACTTTAGCATAAATTCTGTCAGTTCCTTTTGAGATATACTTGAACAGGTACTTGATCAACATACTCCAACCATAGTACTCGACATTTATATAAGCATGAAAGATAAGACACAAGTCTCGGTTATTAGGGACGATGTTACTGTTGTCCAAATCAGCACCACGTCTAGTAACGTATATATCTGCCTCTCTCCTTCGGTAATGAACATGCCCGTCCTTGTCAAAGTAACTTTCGTTATTGTATTTCTTTGGAAATCATTTGCTGCAAGTACCTTCTTTCATGCACACAGCGTCTGTATGGGTGGGACCACAGGGACCATGAACCATCATCTCAGACACGACTCTGTAGCCTTCTGGATATGTTTTGGGGTTTGGTAATTCTGCAGAAATGTACTGGTCTACCTCTCTTGCATGCTGAATCTTATCTTTGACCCAAAGAAGCGTGTGACAGTGCGGCAATCCTCGTTTCTGGAACTCAATTGTATACAGAACTGCAACATGAACATTAAACGACGTCAGAATAAGGTAGACGAAATAAAAAGTGAAATGATTAAGTGACTATAGATTTAATAAGAAATAAGTTAATATATAGCAAAACAGATGATACATACTTATACAAAAAAAAGACTAATACACAATAGAGTAAAAACTTACTTCATGAACTTTTTGTTCAAATACGCGTACAACAATGTCAGCTCTATCTGCCACTGTTATTTCGGGAAATTCTTCCATATGTCTTTTGATTTCTGGCCAGTTAACGTTGCAAGTAAAAGTGATGAAAAACTGTAGGTTACCAAGAACTCGGCAAATGGCTAAAGCATCTAGATAATGGGAGTACATATAACGGGGCCCACCAGTAAAAGATCGTGGAAGTATGAGTCTTCCACATATGTCAGAACCTACGCGATCCCCTTTATGAATAGCATCATATACACCCGATAGATAGTCCCTCCTAATATTATTCTGGTGTGTTCTGTGATAATCTATTCAGTTTTGTTCAATGCAACAATAAACACCCACCACATACTGTTAGAATAGACGTCCGCATCTGAATAACAAACCATAAAGACTGTAATGTTCATGTAACTGATACATATAGTATCCATTCATGGACACTCTTTTCTGGTCTCTCCTATTTTGCTTCATCTCTTTTCTGGGCTGGACCCAACCTGGTTGTGTGGGCTCGCTACGCCTTCTGGGCTAGGGGCCATGTAGCCACAAATTGCCGTTCCCAAAAAAAAAACCTGGCTCTCCATAGACGAACATAAGTGGGAACTACAGGGACATATATGACCGGTGCAAGCGACTAATTCTTTTTGGGAACCCATCTTTGGGTTCTACAATTACATCGTAATCCATTTCGGTATCCGGTCCATTTTCAAAAACAATGGCACCCAATGTCTGAGACGTTGGCAGATCATACTGTCGGTTGCCAACACAACTATATAACCTTATTTTAAAGTCTGGTAAAGATTGCCCACGGCATTTATCTCGTGCTGTCCTGAAAATCTAAACCAATTCGTTATGCTGATCCAGAAAAGCAACCAAGGATTCCACTATTTGTGCGTCTAAACCATGACCTTCAACCCCGCTGATACAGTCCAAACACACTCTATATATATAATTATATAAGTATATAAGGATTTAAACAGTTATAGTATAGTAATTATTTTCCGTCGGGTTCGAGAAACAAACTTTTAACCAAAGTTGTCTCAAAAACCTCCCGGGTCGTTTGTCCTCGACGAAGCGTGAATTGAAAATCGAGGTTAAGTTCGTGATCGCGCGTTTTGAATGGTTTATAAAGATTTTTGAATGGGTTTCTATAACTACTAATAAAAACGAATAAAACATGTAAAGCACGTAAACATATAAGGCAATTAAAAATTAAACACGGAAACGTTAACGGGAAATTAAAAACGCGACATTTAAGCAAGTACATCAAATTTAAAACCCTACGAACGCAAATTTAATTTTAATAAATCCTAAATAACTAAAAATGAATTTTAGAAAAAAGAATTATATTTTTTTGCTTTTTATTTTATTTATTATGAATTAAAAATGATTTTAATCTAGAAAATTAATTAAAAATAGCAAACTATTCCTAAAAATTCTAGAAAAATTATGGAAAGTAAATTGAACTGAGTAGAATCTAGGAAAAATACTAACTTGAAAAATCGCTTAATGAATAAGCTCAAAATAAGCAGAAAAGCACTTATAAGCTAATGACTAAAATGACTATAAAAGAAAGTTAAAAACAACTTAAAACGGAAAAGACCCAAGGGCGCTATTGGTTTAGAGTGTGTGTGTTAAATACGTGAGGTATGGAAGGGGGAGGTCACATGTTCGAATCTGTGGCCCTCCTTTTTGCAAATTTTTTTATTTTTACAAACTTTTTGCACAAACTTATTAAAAGGCTGGAAATAAACAAATTTCACTAAAGAAACTTTTTATGAAACTTAAGTAATAAGCTAGAAATTAAGCTTGAAAGTCACAGATAATACTTTGGCTTTTGTTTTAATTGAAAAAGTAAATAAGCTTGAATAAGCTCAAAACAAAACTAATTAAGCTTAAAACACTTTCACACAAATCTAATAAGCAAAATAGAACATCCTTTTAGCAAAATCAATAAGCAATAAATTTAAGCACTTTTGCTCAAAACTGCATACCAAACAGGCAAGAAGGACTCTTTGAGCTTATTTTTAAGTAAACTAATGGATCCTTATGGTAAAATGACTTGTGCCACTTGAAAGCTTGTCCTGCTAACTATCTAAAACAGCTTTTGAAAATCAATTTGAAACTTATTTAAGCTAAGATAGTGCTACTTGAAAAGGCTAATTCAGACAGGAAACTTTATTTTTAGTTTTTCCAAATTACTTTCAAAAGACAAATTGAGATTTGCAGCCCTAAAACAGTTGACTAAATAAGTTTTTAAATATAAAATAAGCCCTAACCTATCTAGATTTGCCTATGAACTAAATGTGCAATCAATTTTAAAAGCTAAAACTAACTAAATCTACTTTAAATTTTAGAATCAAAAAGGCTTTTAGACAGCTTAGCTTGCTGATGCAATTGACCAAAACACAAAACCAAATTATGCAGACCTAAAGACTTTGTTTCAACACCATTTAAACACCAATTCAAGAACAATTTGAGCAATAAAGGCAGCTAGAACAAATTAAAGCATACAATGCAATGAATCTGAGCTTAAGACCTCAGATTCATATAACTAACACACAAACTTGTAAAAAGCTAATCTAACCTAACAAAAACCTTCAAACATGGTCTATAACTGATAAATGAATGATCAAAATCAACCAAAGTGGCAAGAACCACTACCAGTACTAACTTGAGGTTAGTACTGGTTTTGATCCAAACACCGCTTCAGAAAATTTAAATTCATTTTTAGCTTATAATTGAGAAATAAGGTTCAAACTTCAAATACCAGATATTTTTTTTAGCTTATAACAGACCTAATGAACAAATTTTCACAAACAATAAAGCTAGATTGACAAGCTAGAATATTATGCTACTTATTGATGTTTTTTTAAGCAATTTTTAGCACAATATGAAAAACTAAGATCTAGACTATGAAACACAAAAACAGATGATCAATAAGCATTAACTAGATATAATAACCACATAAGAACAGAAATAAGCACTAGAATAAGCAGTAATAAGGAAATGCATCAAATTAAGCTAAAACTTGAAAAATGTAAATGTGAAACTAACAAGTGGTCCAAAGCACTTATTGAAGACCTAAACTCTAACCTAAAACCCTCTAATCCAGCTTCTGAAACAGCAATCAAACCAAATTCAACCCAAGCTTATGCAAGCTTATTGATCCAAATTACCAATTTCAACACCAATTGCTTCCAAATTCAAAAGTAGCTTCAAACTTCCAACCAAAAGCTCAAATAAGCTTAAACATGCTTAATGAGAGAGTAGAGACAGAATTAAGTGAATTGAAAATATGACTTTGAGTGAATGAACAACACAACGAAGTGGAACAATATTTTTGGTATTTTTATTGATTTGAATGAAAAGGTTACAAGACAATGTAAAGTAAATGACAATGAAAAATATATGACTGATAAGTAAATTACAGGGAAAGAAAAATGGTAAACCAATTCTAAATGCATAAATTGGGACTTTTGGTGAAAATGATTTAACATTTAAGGACCCTTTTTGTAATTTCAAGGTTTTGTCTTCACATGAGTTGACCAAGGTTCACTTTTGTTGACTCAAGCTTGATAACACCCGGCTCTTGTGTACTCTTTCCGCCTCGTGTTCGTTTTTGTCTGATTTTTGGCTCTTTTCTTGTGATTCTTGCAATATCTGTACCTACACATTCACAAAAGACAAAATACACATATACAAGCATAATTTGCATTATTTCATCCTTTTAGGGTCAATTTTGGTATAAAACGAATTTCTCACATATCAAAATTCCCCAAACTAAATGATTGTCGTGTCCTCACGCAATGTTATATGCTCTAAAACCAAATACTCCAAAACCTCCTTAAACTAATCATTTGAAAAGTAGCAAAGTTTTTTGTGGGGAGAGTTAAGAAATCACAAGTTTTAAAACACCCCGTTTTCCCATTTTTTTAATATTTTTCCATTCTTATGATTTTCATAATTTCTAACTTACAACTTATTCATGTGTGACATAATGTATTGCTTTCATTATTCATTGATAACTTTGAGGATCACGGAACAAAAAGCATAAAAAGTGTCCAAATATATAAATTTATCGTCCCCGACTTTCACTTCTCCAAGCCAAGCTTAAAAACAAGATCATTATAAAATGCAAGTTATAATGCTAACACTACTCATAAAAGCTAATTGTGAATTACTTCTCCTCCCTTATTCCTAATTTTGTATCTCAAGATTTCATTTAAATCATATACCCGAAGGCTCTTTAAGACTTTATTTCGATACTTATTAATTCCAAAAATAAAGCGTAACGGTTAAGACGCTATAATTAGTTCCTAGCCCTTTTCAAAAGATCAAATGTCATCAAGAATAAAGTCTACATCGAGGCAACCAAAATTTGGCTTTTATTAGGTTACTTAAGCAAGGCACTATTCATGTCATATACCCTTAGGCTCTTTAAGACATAAATGGACCAATCTTATTTGCACCATATACCCTAAGGCTCTTTAAGGTACAAACAAGACAAAAATTAAGCAACAATATCCATTCCATATACCCTAAGGCTCTTTAAAGAATGAATAAGGCTATAATTTCACTTATTAAATTCTACTTACCCCATATACCCTAAGGCTCTTTAAGGGATAAGCAAAATATTTATTCATGTGATACATATAGTATGTCAAATTAAGTATTCATGATCTATACTTATCTTAATCACAAAGGAACTAAAGAAAACTTCTATGAACTAATTATTAACTAAAAAAACCGCACAACCCTATTTATTAAACAATTATATATAAAGGTGAAACAAGCTAATGGGAGAAAAAGCCACAATTAACACTTATGAGCTCTAAAGAAATCCAACTATTCCACGTTTAGCATCAAAACTTATATTCTACTCTATCATCTCTTGTTCTTCACAATTTAAAATTTCTAAGAAAGAAACTCGTGAATGCTTAGCCTAATAAATCAATCTTTGCATATTTAAAATCAAATATGAGAACTTGCAAAATCTTGAGTTTTTTAAGCTAGACTTGCTTTTTATAGCTCCTTGTATAAAAGATTAGCAAAATTCGATCTATACATGTTAAGGAGAAAGCTAAGATATAAAACCGGTCGGGTCAAAATTTACTTTTGTTCTCATCAACGGAAAGCCTACATTCGTGTCAAAACACTTATTATTTTTATCCACTATAGTTTTTTATTATATATATATATATATATATATATATATATATATTCACTTTTTCATTTTTTTGAATAATATGTAAAATTTTAAATTTTTTGCTGGAAAACGGGGTACGTGAGAACAACGGGCAAAAGTAGGTAAGATCATATCGAAGATATACTACCCCATACTAAAAATAAACATTGTCCTCAATGTTTCTTAGTCTAAGGCTTATAACCCCATACTAGAACTCAAAGAGTCGAATGCATAATCCGAGCATGGAGAAAGTATCACAAAAATCTTAAGCCGTTTATTAGGTATGCTAAAAGATAGATGTTAGTCGATAATAATCTAGGATATCGGATTTCCCCAAACTAATGGCAAGCAAAGGCTAGGAAGCTCGAGTGAACTGGGACAAAATACTGAACACGAGAATCTTCAAAAATTTTGGGTCAATCCTACAAATAATCACAAACAACAAGAATCAGAAGAGTACAAACTTCCTCACATCTCATTAGAAAGAAGAAAGATGGATAAGCATGTGGTGCCTCCCACGAAGCGCTTTGTTTTTGGTAACCGAGTCACTAGCCTGACTCGACCCCCGAATTAAGTTGTCCATGCGGGAGCAAATGGAAGAGAAAATCTCAATCGGGCTTTCATTAATGTTTGGATAAACATTAAAGCACATGAAAGTTCCATCATGATGAGATGCCACCGGCTCTAAGTGGAGATGTCGGTGTCAAAAATGGTGTCATCACTCCCGGTAGAGAGAAGTAAATGAGAAACCTTAGGGTAGGTGAGATACGGTAGAAAAATTCGAATGACAAATGTGAAGGGAAAGTAATCGTCATCTTCAACATTTGCAAAAACATCAATCTCACCCCCCCCTGGGTCAAAACATTCATCTTCGTTTAGCTCATCAAAATCGTTCTTCACGGTCGTATCGGGCTCAACGTCAAAGCAAATCTCAACATCCGGTGGTTCCGGAGGAGGACGAGGAGATGACGGATCATTAAAATGATCAAGGTTAGATGACTCAATTTCGGGAAGGGGAAGGGGATCATTGCTAAGCAATTCTTCAAGAAAACGGATATCCCCTTCCGAGTCATAGTCGTCATTCTCAATGCCCGGAGGCATCGAGTCATCGGAAGCAAGAAATAAATCGATCTCCTCCATATGAGAGTCACTATCCTCAACGGGGATAGGAGATGGAGAGGGAGACTCGATAATCGTATCAACATTTTCAGAATTACGTTCTTCCGGCGGTCGTGGAGATGAATTATCATACGACAAATTCTCAACAAGACGGATTTCTTCCTCTAGATCAAAGTCGGCTTCCTCAATTCCCGGTGGAATTGGATCGATATGAGCGAGTTCACCGGAGAACTCCTCGAGAAGATAATCAAACTTAGGAGAAGAATCAATCAAAGTATCTCGATTAAGCAAAGATTCGATAAGATTAGACTCGGCATTAAAGGAATGCGGATCTATCTTGGTAGAAATGATTTCTTCGTCATCAAAAAGAGGGTTCGAATACATTTTGAAATTTTCTTTCGGAACGTCCTCATTAGAAAGTGACTTGTCATCACTAGAGGTGAAATCGTCATTAGAATCAAAGAGAGGATTAGAGAAAGTCGTAAAATCATCACAAACTGGCATATCACACTCACTTTCATTATCGGAAAAATCCTCGGACTCACTTGGGATTGGGACAAGGTTCTCAACACTAGACTTTATTACTTTGTCCGATTCCGTTTCCGAAATAGTGTCAAGATGCTTATCCCCCATACTTAGAGAGTACTCAGGTTCTTCAGTTGGTAAGTCGTGTGTGATTGCATTAACCGGAGAAATTTGAGGTGTTTTATTCAAAGGAATAGTGCTCTCCTTGTGAATAACTTTAAAATTCTGCAAAGATTCTGTAATACGAGTTCTACGTTTAGTCGCCTGCTCTACGATATTCTTAACTTCCTGCTTTTCCTTATCGAAACGTTGAGAATTCAAATTAATCAAGAGAAGTTTAGAATTAAGAGCACTTTCAATTAAATCATCAACATTATTATGTATACAATAAAGCTCTTTTTGTCGACAATCTTCAAGCAAATCTAGCATCGTATCTTCCATATTTTGCTTTTGCTCTTCACAAACTTTTGTGCCACACATTTCTTCAATAAGTTGACGAAAGACGGGTTTCGGTGAAAATTCTTCCTTTTCTTGAGCTGCCTGCTCTTGTTCACGTAATTCTTGCTCTCTTTGAGCTACAAGTAAAGCCTCCTGCTCACGTTGTTGATTAATTCTTTTCATAAAATCTTCCATCATTGTATAAAGTTCGTTATTAAGCTGATTCAGATTATTGATGTAATGCTGCGGGGGTGACTTTTGGAATTTCCTGAGGCTGATGATTATCGAACTGCTGTGGGGGTTGAATATGGTCAAAACCGAAAGAATTGAAATTTTAGTTCATCAAGTGACACTGAAAAGTCATCAGTCCCCCACAGTTATCACAACAAAGATATGTTAAGAAAAAACATCGGTGAATTTTTGTAATAATAATTATCACTAAAGTTTTGATTGTAGCACGTCCTGCTTAATCATAAGACAAGCGGTACCCATTAGGTGGACAATCAAACCATAGGTGAAATCGTTCCCCGTCACATGAACTCACACGATTATGTCCCTCATACTGGGGCTTGTGGAGGATGGTTAAAGAAGTTTGGTGTTACATTATAAAGAATATAATGATAATGGGTTATATACCAACTCATTTCGGATCTACACTGCTCCAAAGCTCGGAACATTTTTCACCATTAACGGATTCCTCCACACCTACTAGCACCCAAATGGTTATAACGAAGACATGTCTAAGATAAACAGATAAAAGGATAAAGAAGATAAGAATTAAATGAAGTAAGAGGATAAAGGAGATTTTTTTTGAATTTTTTTATAAAGATAATAAAAATAAAAAAAATATTTTTGGTATTTTTAATATTTATAAAAGAAAAGGAAAAATAAAATAAGAAGAAAAAATCTTTTTGGATTTTTATTTTTTTATAAGAACAAAATAAACTTTTCGTAGAACAGGATCTTCAAGGCATCGAACACAAACAATCCCGTAAAAATTGCTACACCTCTCCCCGGCAGCGGCGCCATTTTGATATCGTCGTTGTCACAACACGTTTAATCAAATAAACCCACGGATTATAAAAAATAATATAGAAATTTATAAAGAATAACATATACGTATTACGCAATCTAAGTATTCATACAAATTTATTCTTAGAATGAATAAATAAGTAATGAACACGGGTATCGTTTTCCAATGCGAGAGGCTGATGGAAATCTACTTCACGTTTTAAATCGAGCATGATTGTCAATAAAGTTTTTGTTTTTGGTTTTAAATTATTTTTTTAAACTAAAAATTAAACTAATATTAATTCTCTAGAATTTAAAACTACAAGATTTCATACTAAATTGATCTAAAAGATATTAAATTGACAAATTATGCTTGCTAAGTGACAGTGAAATGTTCCCTTAAGTGCGGGCTTGATGTTACACGAATAAAAATCCTAAAAACAATTTCAAGAAATTAAATGACAAGTAAAGTAAAATGTTTTAAAACAAATAAAGTGACAAGTATTTAAATTGCATTAAAAGATAAATGACGGTAAATAAATTGACTATTAATTTTTTTAAAAACATTTAAAACCGCCACTTAAATTCCAAATCAAAATCACTTATCAAACACCAAGTTAAACTACTCACATACGCATCAATGATCCAAATAACCAAGCAAAACATATTAAATTAACTACACTATTTAATTAAAAAAAAGGACTAGAAAATAGGCCAAAATTGAAGAAGCCGCAAATAAACGATAACCACGCAACCGATCTTTACAATACATAAAAACAAATAAGTTATGTCACTTTTAAGCTCTACTTCACCTAATTAGCAAATATAATGTGAACAACTTTATCTACTAATTACTTCATAAATACATATAAAACGATCAAAACTTATCCAATTTATCAACCTTATAAGACCCTTAAACTCCGGCCTTAGATGTAGAAAGATGAAATAAGAAATAAGACATGAAAAGTTAGGACAAAATAAGCTAATAAGATGAAAAACCTTTAAAAAAATAAGCATTTTGAAAACTAAATTTTGTAAAAATAAAACTAGATTAAATCTATATATAAAAAAAACTATTTTGAAATAAAAACTAGAATAAGCTAAAAAGTTATCAAGGCTTATTCAAAGAAAGTGATGAAGAATATAAGCTTATAAATAAGCCACTTCTGAATTCCTCAAATAAGCTACAAGTACCATTTTGAAATAAGCCCTATCTTAATAAGCTATAAGAAAAACGAGAAAGTTTAAGAACTTTATGACTAACTAAGCTAAATAATAAGCATCTCTAAGATAAAGGTGCTCAGACTTAATGAATAAAGTCGATTAAGAACACATGACAACCCATATTTTAGCATTCGAATCGAGCTTAATCAAACAATAAGCACTTTTGAAAAAGAAAAGAAAAGAAAAGAAAAGAGATTAAAAGATGAAATAAGCAAAAGCTTATTTAGATCAATACTTTAGATTCGATCAAAATAAGCTAAAAGACAACAAACTTTTAATTGCTAGAAAATAGGCTAAAAAGACAAGATCTATTATTTTTATACTAATCCACCAAAACCAAGGTGGTCAAGTCAGTGAACAAGAACAGGGTTACTTTTTAAGGATTAATCTAAAAAACAATTAAGCAAGAAAAAAATAAGCAATCGAAAATCAGCTAAAATAAGCTCACTCGTAAAGCCTCTAAATCGAAAAAAATATAAAATATAAGCTAGTCTAAATAAAGCCCTATGAAAATAAGTATAAAAAAGCTTTATATTATTAGAATATAAGCTTAAGAAGATGGGATCCAAAAAATAAGCAAATAAGATGAGCTTATTGAAGATAAAAGTAAAATAAGAGAAAATGGTTTTTAATTCAAATCCTTTTAAGACTTAATAAAGTGGTTATAATATTGTTAGATAGGCTTGTTAGAATAGCTTGTAATATCAGTTTGTGATTTATAGCTTATAGATTTAATAAAAACATGATTTTAGGGTTTTAGGATCACGGTTTGGATCAAAAATGAAAACGTATGAGTTTTTAAGTTAAAAGCTTTTAACAATGGTTGTAATATGATTATATGAACATTATTAAAGATTTAAAACAGAACGAGAGCTTGTGGAACCTAGGTTTGAGTTTAATGATTCAAAAATGGGTCAAAATCAGGACTTTTAGCTTCGTACGCCTAGAATAACAACCCCGGGGCTTCAAGGCTTCAATCTTTCTCTTGATTATTGTTCTTGCGTCTTCTTAGGAACTTATAGAGCAGAGATTTGCTGCTATGGTGGGTTATAGAAAGAAGAAGTAGGGGATGAGTTAGAATGAAGGGTTATGAGCCCTATTTATACTCGATCAAGACCTTGGAGGCTAAGGAGTATTTGTGCTCTAATCTTGGACATGTGTATCAGCTAGAGATTGATGTGGAGAGGCTAAAAGATGAATATTGTAAGCTATAACTAGTATGGTGATGTGTTTGCCCCTTTGTGGTGCCGCGGCTAGAGTAAGCAACAAAGGAGATATTTTGGAGCCTTGGTAACCAAGGAGAAGGCTTGAGGTGCTTGTAAGCAGCTTGCACCTGAAGTATCATGGTCATCAAGGTGCTTGATCACATGGTTGATTGATAAATGGGTCAAAATAAGCCAAAAATGGGTCGCGGGTTTACTAGGGCTCGAATATGGTTTTCATACTTATTTTTCATGTGCATTTGCTTGGAAATGATAGATTAAGGATCTTAAGACTTGTATTAGGAGTTATTAACAAGATTTGATTAGTGGTTCAGGTTTAAAATAGGAGAAAATGAGTAGAATAAGTCGCGGGTTTGAATAGTACGGGTTTAGGGTTTTCTTGGTTCTTTTTCGTGTACATTGGAGAAATAAGGGTGGATTAATGATCTTAAGGATTGTATTAGGAGCTTAGATCATAATTTGGTTAATAGTTCGTGATTAAAATGGGTAAAAATAAGCAAATGGGTCGTGATTTGTAATTAGGGTTCGTTTAGGGTTTCTAGGTTTCATTTCATGAAATGTCCTTTTTCGCCACATCCGAAACAAGTGACATC
The DNA here is from genome assembly GCA_026074375.1 of Tanacetum coccineum. Lineage (NCBI taxonomy): Eukaryota > Viridiplantae > Streptophyta > Magnoliopsida > Asterales > Asteraceae > Tanacetum > Tanacetum coccineum. The sequence continues at coordinate 15,094 of BQNB010073158.1, forward strand.
ACTTCCCTGTCCTCCTTGGTTTCCGGGTCCTCTTTGGCTTGCGGGACTAGGTGGGGCTCAACAGTCCTTGACCTTATGCCCTGCCCTTCCACAGTTGTGACAAGTAGGAGGGCATGCGTCAATGTGGTGTCGTCCACACTTCCTGCAGTAAGGTAATTTGCCAGCGTAAGAACCTTGCCCAGCTGTAAACACCCTTGCTGTCTCTGGACGTTTATTCAGATTGAGATTACTAGTGGTGTTGGGGTTGTTGTTGTTGTAGTGGTTTCCGTTCCATTTTCGCTTGTCACCAGAGTTTTCTCCTAACTCTTGGACTACTTGGTACATCAACCCCTTGAGCCATTTCAATCTCTTCATGTAAATCTACTGGTTTGGACGAGGTTACATTACCCTTGATGTTCAAAGGTAGACCTTCAATGTAATGTTCCAACAACCGGTCGCTGTTGGGTACCATTTCAGGGCATAAGAGGATGAGTTCTTGGAAACGTTGATTGTAGGCGGTAAGGTTTGTGCCTTTCACTTTTAAATTCCACAGTTCGTTTTCCATTTGAAATCACTCCAAGGTGTTGCATGAGCGGTATCGAGAGTAACAGAACGAACATACACGTTCCACCAAGTTAAAGCACCATCTAGCAGTGTGCTAGAAGCAAACTTAACTCTGTCACCTTCTGCAACGTTGCTAATCCCAAATTGAGATTCTAGTTTCTCAAACCATCGGGTTAAGCCTACAGCACCTTTAGTACCACGGAAGTTTTCATGCATGACTGCATGGAATTCTTTGTAGTTTCATTGCCATATTCTGGGAAGAGTTGGATCCTAGGTTGGTCTCTTCTTGAGTGCTTGCAGAATGAGTCACAGCGGCAGCTGCGAGTGCTTTAGCTACTCATGTGGCAATGTGCTGGTTGAGAATCTGAGTGTCAATGCCACTATTGATGTCCACGTTGTTTCGGTTGGTCGAACGGTTGACTAGAGGGTTCCGGCGGACAGTTGGGCGTCGTCCGGGTGCCATTTTCTATAAGAGGGACATGGAAATGATCAGTTATTGACATGTACGAAAATTATATGCGTAAAGAATAGTCACGTTACTACAAATGGCATGTCTTTTGAAATCAAATACTATTATTCTTCGCAGAAACACAGATAATCTTTCTGAACGAGTAAGGTGATATTAGTTCATAGCCGTGACAAAACCATAGCTTATTTGGGTTGTACAAAAGACAGAAAATAAACGAGTTGTTACGGTTTATATTCGCTAGACCACTTCCTCGAGTGCCTCTTTCCTCTTCTATCGTGCTTCCTCCTGAGCATTACTAGCACGATCCTCCGCATTCTCACATACTTGTCTAAGCTGAGTAATTAGTTTGTCCACAGATAGCGTATCCAACGAACTTTCCTCAACCGGGGGTTTACATTCCACAGTGTTATGAAGGCTTCTAAACTCCTAAAACAAGCATTGGGGTATCGGGTTCCATGTCCTCGAGAATGGTATACAACTATCCTCTAAGGCGCGTCGTGCATACGGTCAAGATTGTCTCAAGAACAGGCACCGAACCTTGACCAGTTTCTGTCCCGTAGGTAGTTAGAGCTTCTTCTCTCCGTGGGGGGGTTCCATTTTAGCAATTCATACGCTGGGTAAAGCAGTCATCGAAAGAGTGGGGTATGATGGTGAGGGTGGTGGAGTACGGACAAACCCCAAATTTTTTTTTTCAAGTTGATATTCATCAATGGTTTTTAATTGCAGAAAATTCTTGGCAATCAGTTCAGCAAGTTTGGGCTCTATGGGTAAAATAGAATGCGAGGTGGTTACGTCTAATTGGTTGGGGGAATATGGTTCTAATTACGGATGGCAAATTAAGTAATCTGAGGGGTAGGAGTTCCTATGTTACACTGGGAGAGTGTCTCTGTCGAGGAGTCTGGGAGGTACCAGTGTCAGTGTTATGGTGTGTCTCGGATTCATCCGATTTCGACTTGCCGGCTTATGTCATAGAATTATGAATTAAGGATATAGATATATTTAATTCATGGTTAAGTAAGCCTGTTTAATACACATGTACCCCATATTAAGTATATGTATCTCATACATGTCTATTTCACATGTATCCCATTTTAATATATGTACTCCTTTGATTGTTGATTCCTATGTACCCCATATTGATAAACCAGCAATGACAGACAAATAAAAGCATAATAAGCATGTTAAGCAGATAAGTAGTTATAGCCTAGTGCTACCTAATGCAACCTAGTTCTCTATAACTCAGAGCTCTGATACCAATCTGTCACATCCCCCAAAAAATCAGAGTATAATGGCAACCGAGGGCGTATGAATTAATGATTATCATACTTCTAAGCAATACAGAACGACCTCTATATGAGACGTTTTAAGAAAATTGATCACTTGAATTAGGAAATAATAAATTGTTTAAACATTTAGCGGAAGCATAAAATAAACGATACGACAGCATTTTTAAATAGTACAAGTGATCTTCAGATAACGGGAAATGACTGCAATGCATGAGACTTCATAAAGCATCTTCATTCTTAACACCTGAGACAACATTGCTAAAGCGTCAACATAAAGTTGGTGAGTTCATAGGTTTGTTTAAGCAGAAAAATGTAGTGTTTATGAATCACAAGATTTCATCCACATATGACAATATAACAGATACAAAGTCATATACATCACATTACTATTGTCTAAGCTCATGACACCGAAGCGTTAACATATACCAACAATGAATGAATGCCCTTGCAGGTGTCTAACCCGAGACACCTGTAATCTGACTCAAATGAAACTGTGTTTGCTTGACTAATGTCAGTCCAAGACAAACAGGGACGTCAATCCCGATAGATCTATCCATAACATTCGCGCTTACAAGTAATTAACGGTTCATGATAAATCGGGCAGATAGCAACTTGGGTTAAATAGGGACTTAGACCAATCAGTAATGAGTAATTGTACTTGTATTCACACGTTTGAAATAAGCAATGTTCTCACCCCAAAAGATGATTTAAAAACAGTAGAGTAGGGGCTATGAAAACTCACCTTGCCAAATAATCGTCTGGAATTGATCAATGCACTTCAATAATGATTCAGTCAAACGCCTAAGTAATTATGACAATTCTGAGTTTACATTCTAAAGACTTAATGTATGAAATGACTTATGCAAGTGGGTTATAAAAAGGGCATTGTTGTCATGAGATAACGTTTTATGTTTTCAAAATGTTGTTTAAACCGTTGGTTCTAGGGATGATACACGACTTTACAAGTATGAGTCTATATACATAAATTTCTAAAATTATACGTTGTAACTTATATTTTGTCGTTATTATTCCTAGTTCATCAAAAATCGTCATTTATAATTTCTCTAACTTTTCGAGTTAATCTTGTTTCGTTACTAGTTTATCCACTCGTTGGGTCTCGGTATGGAACGACCCAAAAGGACACGGAAACATGCATGTTTTAATACATTTTTTGTCTAACCTTATAAGGTAATTTAAATAATAGTTTTAGGAAATATTTACATGCATTCTTTCTATACGATACAAAATACTACATGGCCTACACCTTTGCTTTCTTTTTTGTTTTTCTGCCGCACATAAGCAGTGGTTTTAGACCACTGTTGTGTCTCTTTTTGTTGTTGCCCTCACATAGTTCTTATTTTGCATATCATATACACCCATTTCCCATGCATGATCCTAACGCATGCATAAGGCCATGAGTTCGATCGATTGTCGAGGCACAAAGGCATTACCTCGCCCCTTATTGTAGCTTAACAGCCGCGTCAAGTAACAACCTGCTATGGCTGTTAGCGTGAAAGGTGGTTGTGTTCAGGTGGTAGTTGTTTGGCCAAGTATCACAGGTCCGTGGTACGAACCACGAGCTTGATTTGGCTAAGGTCTTCTTGGGCTATGACGTGCCCACAGTGAGCCAAAGGCTCGCTGTGGTTCGTCATTTACTAACTGGTTACGCTCAGGTATGGGTCAAGGTCGATAAGGTTAATGCAAATCACGTATGAACCATCGTTTATTCATCCCTAGTGAGCCGTTGATTACATGTATGTTTTTAAAGTCCTCATTAGGAAATTTCTTGGTTCGTTGATAGTTCTTCACGCACGACATGTGGCTTACTAGTTTTTTCATACGTCATGATTTCATGCATGGCACGACCAAGGTTTAGGGGCATGCACTCACACCTACGAACCACGCATGGTTTATAAGTCGCTTAATATCCATGCAAAGCCGAGGCTTTAGCATAGACTAGGCGTGCTTTGGTTTTGGTCGTACATTAAGCTACGAAGATAAAAGATAAAGTTAAACTACGAGGTGACTCACCGAGGTCCAAATTTGCTAGTCGATGAGGAGAGGAGGTGGTGTCAAGGAAACTCGAACCTTCTTCGTTTCCACCCCTTAAAACCCAACGTCCCTTATCTCTTGAACTCAACAATACCCTAATTCGAACCGTGCTTATCTGTTACTTGTTTTATGAATGAATTGTGCTAGGAAGGAGAGTGCATTGCATCTTATTTATACAAGTAAACATCGTGCTCGGTTCCTGAATCTTCAAATTTGCATGAGAGTTGGTATTATTTACAAATACTATTAGGGAATCTAGTAATGATGGTGTTTCTTTGATACTATTGCTCTACATTGGTACTATTCTTGTCTTACTATTATTATCTATTGGACATTTGATCAGATGTAGAAATTGTGTAACATGAGAAGTTTGAATAAAATGTATAAAAGTAGGGTAGTGAAATGATGTAACATTATTATAGTTTATTTATATATTTATATATATATATACATATATTTTCTTTTGAATTTGTTTACAGATTGTCATGATTCGTAAATCGTCATGTCAAGTTCTGAGATGGGTAGCGTGCCGAGATGAAATCTTTACAAGGAAACTTTGGACATCGACATGTGCATGGTTATTTATTCAAGCCTAGACGGTTTCATGAAAATGATGTAAATAGACGACTTCGTTTGAAAAAAAATATGGTTTTATCGCTACAAGTTCTAAAATATCCTCTTAGACACAAAAGCAATAATGGAAATATTTGCGTGCTATTTAGACTTTCCATAACACGGAGTAATGCATATCGATCATAGGATGACTTCCTTTTGAGATTAACGGTAAAAATTTGCAAACTTTGCAGTACATACATTTTACTTAAGGACAAGATAACCTAGATTTTACGAAGTGTCACAGATAGGAATCATTTCATCGCCTTTAAAGTAGAGAAGTACTGGACCCAAAAGTTATATGAATTGAAACAAAATCATATACCTTTTCTATCAAGCAGCCGTAGATCAATAACTGTCCTCTATAAATTGAAAAATATGACTTTGAGCATTTGCATTATATTTCAAAAGGTATTAGTCGTATTGTGCAAAGTGATATGGCTAATCTCAATAGTCGTTCTAAAACTTTTTGTCTATTGCCTATATCATTTGAAGTCATCGAAGGCAAAATTGACTCAAGAACTAGCGAAATAAACGAAGACCTTAGCAGGTATGTATTACAAATTCAAGAAGAGATGGAGTTTGTTGAGAGAACACTTAAGGGCATTTCAAATCCCATGAATTCCTTCGTCTTAAAGGCTGAAAAGGAACAAGACATCCGTCTTTTAGAGCTTCTTAAGAAATCTACTGATTTTGATAGAGTAAAGCAATTTGACACGGATTAAATTCAATCACTGCATTCTGTTGAGCTAGTTAACAGTTGGAGCTTACCAATAGTGACCCTAACATGTATCGTTGTTTCACTCCCGCATATTCCCAAGGACAAAGTTGAGAGCTTGGTGAAGGTCTATCATACACCCATCTCGTGGAGGAAAGCCTCAATATATCTAGTGAATATGTGAATATTCAAAAGGCCACTATTACATTATGGAATGAGGTCGAAAACAACTGCAAGTGGTTGAAGAATAGTCTATCAAATAATGATTTTGAAGGGAAGACGGCAACAAAGATTCTTAAATGGTTTGCTGATAAAGCTGAAGAAATTGTTATAGAGATCAGCAAAAGTTCCAATGGAATAATGGTGGATAACAATATTCCTAAGGAGTTGATTGATGCGAATTCAATGTAACGAATTGCACGAACAATATTGCATAGAGACCAAAGTAGCACAAAACCGTTTAGCAAAAAAGCAGTTGTTTGCCCTTTTAAATGAAATGATTGCAGACATAATATCTGCTTGTTTTACCAAAAATACCGCGAGTAATAACAATGAAATGTCATGAAAGCATGATAGAGAAACGTGAGGCAAGTGTCACGGCTGTGGCCAAGCTTCTTGGTAAGACTACAAAGATAATAGAACGACTAGAAACAATTGAACTACCAAGCAGGGATGGTGATAAGATGGCATATATTGATGAGTGGCATCTTCACTTCAACCAATCAATCCCTTAAGGTACTTTCTCCAGCTCCGTGATCTTATAAAATTTATAAACAACAATTACTGGTTAACTAGGAACACGTTCGGGCAAGTGTACCCTTGTTATGTGTAGTTAGGGGTTGGTAATTCAAGGTCATTCCAAGATAATTGGTTGCACTCAAGTGTTAAGAGCAGAAAGAGGTCTTGCAATGCGATCCAATACTTTAGTAAGTTTCCATTTTTTTTTGGTATCATTCTTTTAACTCGGTTAGTTACCTTGACTAAGCATTACTCTTGTATTATTACGATGTTTTAAGCTAATACCTTCTGGTATTAGCCATTATTATGAAATCTAAATGTTTGGTTTTGTTTATATCTCGATTGCTTGATTTATTGCTGTATGCTTGTTTATGTTTATCAGTTTATACTTGTTTATGTACTTTAATATGCGACCTATCATTGAACAAGATCTAGTGATATGGACTGATATTGGCTAAAATATACTTATTTCTGTACCCGTTTTTTAAAACACTAATAAAAGGACCCTAAAAAACCACATAAAATATAGAATAATTATGTTGCAAATATGTTTGTATTGTGTTTTTATGTCCTACAGGTAAAAAGGATTGAAAACGAAGCAAAAACGGTAAAATTCAGGTGACTTTCGACGACGTTTTCACGTTTATCGAGGTTCAAACAAAGTTATGAATATTCCTCGATCATACCATTGGAAAGAGAACGAAAAAACGAGTCCAACGGTACCGGCCTTTTATATTTAAACCTTTTTATTTTGAACCTTTTTCGTCCCTGTTTGAACCTTTTATTAATAAAAATCTGGTCCAAGCCAAAAAGCCCTTATAGGATTAATGTTGCATATATATACATGAACTATGCTCTAGCCACGTTTTTTAGAGCATTAGCTTTATATTTAGAGGTCTTGGTTCGATTATGCCTTAGGGGTTTATTCCCTCTAAGACCGGACCCGATCGACCCGACCAGACACCGAAAATAGACCCGGCCATGACCCATTACATTGTTTCCGATCCAGCCCAATACTCGACCCGGCCCAACTGTTGACCCGCCTTGACCGGCGGTCGACCACCGTTGACCGGTGGTCCGGCGGTGGTCAAACGGGGGTCCATCGGTGGTCCGCCACCGTTGACCGTCGTTGACCGTCGCCGTTGAACGGTGGTCCGGCGGTGGTCCAACGGTGGTCCAGCGGTGGTCCGCCACCGTTGACCGTCGTTGACCGCCGCCGTTGACCGGTGGTCCGGCGGTGGTCCGGCGGTGTTGACCGCCGCTGACCACCGTTGACTGCCGTCGTTGACCACCGTTGACCGGTGGTCCGGCGGCGGTTGACCGGAGGTTGACCGGCGACGGTGTGAACAGTAAAAATGCCACGTGGCACCACTCAGGTGGTGACACGTGGCGCTTCTAATCATTGACCAAAAAATATGCAGTGGTGGCAAGTACGAGGTACGAGATACGTTGGCAGTTACGAGGTACGATTGGTGGTGTCAGTTACGTCAGCGTGTAATATACAGGAATGGTGGCGGCTGGACCCAATCAGAGATGACAGGTGGCAACTGGGTTTTCTTTTGTGTGTCAGTTCCGAAGGTAAATAGCTAAGCTCAGTCGAGGTAGGCGTGTGCCAATCATTGGCAATAATGAGGCGGTTGGTGGTATTTTCTTTTTTCTGGAGTGGCTAAAGACCAAAATACCCCTAAATCCAGCAATATGAGTGGATGGAGACTTGAAATGACGAAATTGCCCCCACCTACTTTGGGCTATAAAAGGGAGCACGCATCAGTAGAGGAAGAGGGTGAGATTTTAGGGAGATTTTTAGTGTGTGTATTTTTTTTAAGTTTATTTTTTTAGTTGTAGTGTTAGTTTTAGGAGTAGAATAATATAGTTTATTTTGGGCTTATTGTAAAAGCTTATTGAAGCTTATTAGATCTAGCTTATTGTAACTCTTGAGCTTATTAATGAAGAAGTTTATTTCAAAGGTTGGTTTTTTTTAGCTTATTATTTATGCTTATTCTCTTGTCTTTTATTTATTTATTTCTTTTTAGCTTATTTCCAAATAAGTTCATGCTTATAGCTTATAAGCTCATATTATCCAAATAAGCTTTTGCTTATTTTCATTTTCTTTTCTTATTTAGCTTATTTCTTTCTTATGCTCGATTCGAATGCTAAAAAGGGTGTCATGAGTCTTCTACTCGGCTTATTCTTTAAGTCTTGAGCACCCTTATTTTCGAGAGCTTATTATTTAGTTTGGTAGATCTAGAAGATTTTTAGTAGTTAAAGTTTTCAAATTGCTTATTAACTTTTAGATCTAGTTTAATAAATAGTTTTAAAAGTAGCTTATTAGATTAAATCTAGTTTTGTTTTTACAAATTTAGTTTTTAATTCTAGCTTATTTTTCTTAGATCTAAATCCTTAAATATACCCGATCCGAGTTCACTTGATTGAACACCTTAGTTTCGGGTGGATTTAGATTTAAAGTTTTCATCTTTTTATTAGCTTATTTTGTTCTAACTTTTCATGTCTTATTTCTTATTTCATCCTTCTACATCTAAGGCCGGAGCTTAAGGGTCTTATAAGGTTGATAAATAAATAAAGTTTTGATCTTTATAGTTTTTATGAAAGTAATTAGTAGATAAAGTTGACACCTTTATTCGCTAATTAGTGAAGTAAAAGCTTTAAAGTGATAAACTTATTTGTTTATTAAGTTTGTAAGATCGGGTGGTTTTATATCATTGCGGTTCTTCATTCGGTTACCCTTTTTCCCTTTTTAATACTAGTAGTTTAGAATTATTAGCTTAAAATGTTTATGTTTGATCTTATGATTGTTGCTAGTTTATTTGTTATGATTAGTGAGTAGTTCATTAGTGCTTGCTAAGTGATTAGTGATTTGGAATTTAAGTGCGGTTTTAAAAAGGTTTAAAAAATTAATAGTCATTAGAATTTTCCAATTTACATACCGTCATTTATTTTTAATGCAATTTAAATACTTGTCATTTATTTTATTTTAAAAAGCATTTTACTTTACTTGTCATTTAATTTCTTAAAATTTGTTTTCGAAGGATTTTAATTCGTTAAACCTTAAACCCGCACTTAATGAACATTTCACGTCACTTAGCAAGCATTTTCGTCATTTATATCTTTTAGATCAATTTTAGTATAATCTTGTAGTTTTTAATCTTAAAATTAATATTAGTTTAAAAATAGTTTAAATCCAAAAGTTTAGTTTCCCTTTTATATGCTTTCCCTTTTAGTAGATTTAGAAAACCAAACCCAAAAACTTAAGTGATAATCAAGCTCGATTTACAACTTGAACGTAGATTTCCATTCACTTCTCGCCGAGGAAACGACCCGGGAGGTTTTTGATAATTGCTTTGGTTAAAAGCGATTTTCTAGAACCCGACGGAAAATACTTACTATACTATTATTGATTATCCTCCTTATTATTACGTATTTATATATTATATATATATATGTGTGTTAATTTGGACGGATCAATTTTTGGCGCCGCTGCCGGGGAGAGGTGTAGCGATTTTTACGGGATTGTTCGTGTTCGAGCCTTGAAGAACCTTTCTTCGGGAAGTTTATTTTCGTTTTTATAAAAATATAAAAATCCAAAAATATTTTTATTTCCATTTAAAAAATATATATATAAAAAAAATAATAAAAAATAAAAAAATAAAAAAATTATCCTTAAAAAAAATAAACAAAGTTGGTAAAAGAACACCAACATATAATACCTTCAATTGAGGTATTATCATAAATAAGTTCCGGTGAACTTGAAAAGTTCCCAAATCGAACCAAAGATTCAAAAACTTACCATTTGTGTCACTTACGAAGTACGGCTCACCTTGAAAAGCAATTTTTGAGAGCTACCGTGAAGTAAGTTGATTATTTGGTTTTAAGTTGTCTTCCGTGTATCCGTTTAAAATAGATTGTTAAAAAAAATTCTTTAAAATAAATATAAAACCCCAAAAATAATCTCCGTAACCTAAAATCCGTTTAATTCTTTCTTCTTATCCTCTAAATTGTTTAATTCTTCGACATGTCATTTTATCAACCTTGCTACGAGTGTGGAGAGCCATTTGTCGGTTCATTTTGTCCACGATGTAATCCGAATTCTTTCGACAACTCTCCGAATTTTTCCGACCCACATCAACAATATTCGACATATTTTTGTAATAATTGTGGTAACAATCATTACGACGGTTTCGATTGTCCATCACGTGTCCCGTTTAATTTTGAACCGGAACCGTGTAACAATCAAAACTTTAGTGATAATTATGAACCATATGATTTATTTGCAAAGATGAATGTCAATAATATTTGTATTACCATTGTGGTGATTTACATGTCGATTCTCAAATGTACACAATCTATTAGTGTGTTCATGGTGAGCGATTTGCGAAAATTGTAGGGGATATCCATATGGATTATCATATACTCAAACCCTCCGAAATTGAGATTTGCGGCAAAGCCGAAGAGAGATAGGAACGACATCGGAGGTTTGATTTTTAAGGTTTTGATCTATTAGGTTTTTAGGGTTCGGCCTAGATCAAAGCCACATGTAAAACCAAAAATCAAAACTCCCTTTGATTTTCCAGAGACCAAATACACACCCTTAATAATCAAAACCCTAACTTTTTTCTTATCTAATTCTTGCTATAACACTAGTATTCAAACCCTTGATGCTTTATTTACCCAAAATCTATGAACTTCAAAAATTCAAAAATTCACTTGAAAAAGTCTTGATTGCATGGTAGTTTATTCTTGAAAAGGATGATGAGGATTAGTGTGAGTGATTTAGGAATGATTGGAGTGATTATATAATTTTTTGTGATGATATTGGTATTTTTGGTGTGTGTGCAGTCGAACATGGAGAAAGAAGGGGAGAGTAGACCATTTTTTATATGTAACTGTGTTTTTGAGAATGAATAAAACACTTATATATGAGCTATGTATACTTTCCTAATTAACTAATTGAATTCACATGCTTTCTATAAAAAATCGAGGGGTGTTTGTTTGGGCTATACTAACCGGCCATATAGCCTTGGGCCATGGTTTCATACATTTTTTTGTAAAATTTTATACTACATTATTTTGTGTTAGAACACTTATTTAAAATGTTATAAAGTATAAAAATACGATTTTGACACGGTTTTGGCTAAAACATGGGAAAGTCAAGAAATACTAAAACAAGAATAATTTAGCTTTCGGAGCTAAAATATGAAATTATCGATTTCTTAGATGCTATAACGGATAAATATCCAAAGCACGACTCGCAAAAAATTAAAAACGACAATTTTCACCAAATCGACTAACGAGTAAAACACGGAATTTCCTTCAAAAGTAAAAAAAGTAGGAACGGAGTCGAGATTTAATATTAACCGTAAAATACAAGATATTACAGCCTTCCCACCTTAAGGGAGTGCCGTCCCGGTGCTCAATTCGCCTTATCTTCATAGGGTTTGCGACGGTCGATACACATTCGAAAAAATCCACATTACATATTACGAGTCGAAAGAAGTTCAAGATAGCCATTTGTACAAAAGCAATGATGATAGCGATTAGAAGAGTAAAGACAATGAGTGATTCGTACATACGTATTACTTGTTAAAAGAGACGCACGCCATGTCGGATACACATTTGGAAATAATCAAATGAACAAATTACGGACCGAAAGAAGTCTAAAGACTCATTCGTATTAAGATAATAACGATAATGATTAGATGAACGAAGAAAATGAATTATTCGTACAAACGGATTACAAATCGAAAGAAAGTTGTTCGTACGAATGCCATACACTTAAGCCTACACATTTACAAATCATTATTTACATCCAAAGGCGTCCTAATCCATGTAAATAAGACTTAGAAATTTATGGTTCGGTGATTTATAATTTTCTTATTCAAATGAAGAGGCGTTCTAATTCATTTCAATAAGACAATTATAAATTAGCCTACTTAAGCATTGTCACAACAAAATACGAGATCAAAACAAGGTTACGTTGAGAAGAAGGAGTCTCCTTGGCGGCATGATTCTTCAAATCGTGAGAAATAATGAGAAAAATAATGAGTCGTTAGTCAATCGCGTTCCAAAGGTAAGTGCCAAAAGGCGGCACGATCCAAGGTGACAAGTTAAAGTCGTACTCTCATCAACTGGAAGACTTCAAAATGATGGATTACGAAACAACATAAGCGATTTCAAAAGCATAAGAAGAGTGTTCCAACTCGGAGTCGAATGGTATAATAATCAGTATTGGTGTTCGAGGGAGTAAGTGAGAAATCAGAAAGTACGCGATAATCGGAGTGGTCAATATTTATATAACTGACCAATATAAGGTAAATAGTAAGACGTCATAAGATAGACGTAAGAGAGCGAAATCATAGCCAAGTGTTAAATACTCATTATCCATGTAATAGTAGTAGAGACGCAAAAGAGAGCTTATAAGTGACCAGGGAGCATGCGCTCGCGGATATCGGACAACGGTGAAACACTCTTAATTTTTTTTGAAAAATGGTTATAGTCTAGGTTTTGAAAACGACCTAGTTCTCTATAACCAGTGCTCTGATACCACTCTGTAACACTGGTTGGTAGTTTTATATACCTAAAATATATCACAATATAATATAAAACTAAGAGCAATTAGGAAAATTACCAAGTCACCCTTGATAAAATTCACTCTTAAAAATATATATAATATAATATATAATACGTATATTTAACCGAGTAAGTATGATCACCCGGGTCGTTTCCCCAACGACTAGTGAAATTGAAACCACGTTTTAGTTCGGATTCTGATTTGAATGAAGCAAAGATATTTGATAAGCTAAAAAGCAACAATTAAAAATGGACAATTAAAAACAATTAATCAATTAAACTAATACGGGAAGCAAATAAAACGCGATAATTAAGCAAGCCTACTAAATAAGCAAGTAAACTAATTTTAACCCCTAAAAATATAAACTAAAATTCTAAACCTATGATAAGACAAAAGAAAATCTTAGGAAAAAGAAAAACATTTTTTTTATTATTTTTGAATTTATTATTAATTAAAAACTATTTAATCCTAAAATAAAAAGAAATTATAAATTAATTGAAATTATATTTTTCCTAAGAAAAATAAGTAAAAAAAACTTTAGAAAAAGGAATTACTATTTTTGGCTTTTTAGATTAAAAGATATGATTTTTCTAAAAATTAAACTAATTAAAAACTATAAAAAAATAATAAAACTATTAAAACTAAAGTTCTAAATTTTTTTATAAAAAATACACTAAATAAAGAAAATGTGCAGAAATTTTCTAAAAATAAAAGTCCTAATTTTTACTTTTTATTTAAAGACTAATTAAACTAATTAAAACTAAACCCTAATTATTAATTAAAATTAATTAAAAACTAATTAAAAACTAACTTAGGGACTAACTGTGTAAAAGACTTAAGGACTAACGGGACTAAAGCATTTAACAGGCAAGGATTAACTAAGAAACATTTGAAACAGAAAAATTACAAGATTGGTCCCTGAGGTCCTAACCCGATAACAACCAAAGTCCTAATAAGCTTAAAAATTAGGTAAAGTTAAAAACAGCTTAAAATTCAAAACTCAAAAGACCAAAGTTGTAGAATAAGCTGGGGAGATCAACTCTAACAAAAGCACTATAGGCTGAAACTCAAAGATAAGCTCTAAAAGAGCTTCTCAATAAGTTTAACTTAGTAAGGATGCATTGAGCTCATTTTAACTTAAATTCTTTGGCTTGCACAAAGCTTGATATAAGCTCAAATTGAAAACCAAAAGCTATTCTAAATAGCTTATAATGTGTATGAACTAGAAATGATAAGCTAACTAAACAGGAATCACTAGAAGCTAACTAAATTTGGGGATCAAGTAGGCAAACTCAGGAAAAACACTTAAAACCTCAAAAACCAAATGAGCTAAAATGCTTAAAATACCATAATAGAAGCTGAGCTTTTAAAAACTTAATAACCTACCTCTAGACTATGATTCCAAATCATAAAAACAGTTACTACAACTTAAAATTTAAAACTTAAAGGCTAACTACTATTACTACTGTTTTTGGTTTTTTTTTGGAATATTTATGACTTTGACAGCTAAATTAAGCTAAGAAGATAAGCTAGAAAATGCAATTTAAGACTTATTCTATATTAAGCTATAACTAGACTTCATCCTACTTGAATTTAAAAGCCTAAATCCTACTTTTACTTAACTAAGAACTAAGCTAATAGTGACAGCAGTACTAACTGTGACAGCAGTACTAACTTTAAGTTAGTACTGGTGCACTTTGCACAAGTGCAAACCAAGAGTTAAGCTATGAAATAAGCTACAAATTGAAAACTAGATTCTAATTTAGATTAAGCTACACCTAGACTACTAGCTACTAGAAAATTAAATCCTAAATCCTATAATAGCTAAATCAATTATAAGCCTAAAGTTCAGCAGTACTAACTAACTTAGTACTGCTGATGCAGTTTGCAAAACACAAAGACCAATATGCAGGCTAACCTAGTGACTCCCACTACCTTAAACACACTCAAATTATGTGTATAAACACAATGCAAGCAAAATCCAAGCCTTAAGGGCTTTGGATTAAAATTTCACAAGCAAAAAGAAATGCACAAGATACCCTGGTGCTGAGAGAATCATTATAAGCCATAATAACTTTAAAAACACAAACTAACTTATGAAATCTTTTTAAAAACTTGTTAAATTTGAAAAACTCAGCTGACCAAAATGTTTTGCTCAGGTTTGATTGACTTTTTGTGGTCAAATGAGCTTAAACCAAACACCCCTTATAAAGATTGACAGATTTGATAAAGCTTAAAATGAGAATCCATTTAACAAAGAATTAATACCAGATAACTAACAGCTTAAAACAAACTTAGTTGACAAAATCTAACTACTAAATTAAGCTAGAATGAAGATCTAAGAGATTACACTATTATTTTTGGTTTTTATATATTTTTAGGACAGAAATGAAGTACTAATGATCTAAACCTATTTAAGTAAAAACAGATGAAAAAACATATAACTAATAAGCACTAGTAAAGAGAAATAAGCACAATTAAACAACTAATGAACACAAATAAGCAGATATCATAAGCTAATAAGCAATGAAGAGTATATTAGGACTAGTTAAGCTAAATTATGAAAATTCAAAGAAAATTTTAAGAGGAAACTTACATTGACTTCTAGCTAAACAAGAAGTTCCAATTATGGCAGCTACAAGCTCCCTAGCTTATTAATAAGCTAGGGTAAAGTCCTTGGGATCTCTTCCAAGTTAAGATCCCCTTCCAAAAAGCTCATATCCAATAAGGTCCATTGTAAGTTAAACTGATTTAAGGTTTAGGTAAGATTAATACTGAATTAAAATAAGCTCTATTTCAGCTTATAGACTGAAAGAGCTTAAAATGAGCTTATTAGCTTATTGAGACAGTTTGGCTTATTAAGAGAGCTTTTGAATAAAAAGAAAAGAGAGCTTATAAATGACTTAAACTAAATTTCATTAATGAAAGTTACTGATTACATTACTTGAAAAGGAGATTACAAAATATTTTAAGGAAAATTACATTTAAGAAAAATACGAAATTTAAGCTAGACTAAAAACTATTAAAAACCTAGCTTCAATGCGTGTGAGAGGTAATGACCTATTTATAGTGCCAAGCTGAAACTTCTAGGCTCTCTTGCCTTGCTCTCTAATCTTTCAATCTCAGCCAATCATTTCTTCAATCATTTGAGCTTTAATTGTGGCCGTTTGATCATTGTGTGGACACCTGAAGATTGCCAGCGTGTCATTCCCTTTTGGATGTCATTGTGCTTCTTTTGTGAGTGTTTTAGCACAAAAACCCACATGAATTTGTGCTTTCTCCATTGACGTGGCATTCTTCCTTAGGGATTGGACCAATCAGAGATGGGGAGTGACGTTTCTTACTGCCAAGGTGTACTTGGACACCTAAATTGTCCTTTGTACCCTCTAATTGTGAAAACCCCTTTGTTTTGAGTTAAGGGCACGTTTGGGAAGACGATGAACAGTAACTTGGGCATTTGGCGCCTTTTTCTTTTTTTAACCGAGTTGGGTAATTTTTAGTTGAATCTTTGTCCTATTGACAATACTAGCCCCTCTTATTTCTTTTCCCTTTTCTAGTTATAAATATCATTCAAAAATTGCAAGTTTAGCCCTTGTGGTTTATGGAAAAGAGAAGTGGGCTAGGGTTTTGGGCTTTTGTGAGAGTTGAGGGACCAAAGTGAAATATTTTGAGGATTTGTCCTTTTGTGTTTGACTTAGTTTGACCATCTTTGACTGATTTTGACTTTTCTTGGCTTCTTTTGACTGAGGCTTTGGCTTTTGATCACTCTTTTGTACTCTTCTGATTCTCGTGTCCGTGCTTGCCCGCTTTTGACTGTTTTCTTGTGATTTTTGATATATCCGTACCTGCACACACAAAACACAAATACAAGCATATTTTTGCCATTTTTGGTCTGTTTTGGGTTTAATTGGGTTATTTTAGGTACAAACGGATATGTGTATTCTACACTTATCAAAATCCCCCAAACTAAACGATTGTGTGTCCTCACGCAATATCACATGCCTTATAACTAAATACCTCGAAACTTCTCTGTTAGCCTCAATTTATTGAGTCGAACAAGGAAGTTCGGTCACTCTACGATGGAGCTTCGGTCTTTAATTAGTTA
>BQNB010073159.1:1322-12447 GCA_026074375.1 Tanacetum coccineum
TCTATTGCTGTGTATTACGAAGTAACACCCCATTTGGTATTCCGCTGCGTTGTATGTGATTTTTGGGGGTGTTACAGTGACACCCTAGGCAAATCCTACATCGGCTGTGGCCTGGAGAGATGTTGGGTTCATAAGATAACATTCGCCTTACAATGACACAACACTTTTTGTGGTCTACTGCAAGTGGGGTTCCTAGGAACTGGTAGTTAAGCGTGCTCATGTGAAAGTAGTACTGACTTGGGTGACCTACCAAGAAGTCTTCACATAAGGGCCACAAAGCAAAGCCGTGAGCCTGCGGGAAAAGCGGACAATATTGTGGTCTGCGTAAGGTGGGGGTGTTACAAGTGGTATCAGAGCTACTCCTAAGCTGTTCAGGATAGTGGGGCAAACCTCATCGAGGACGATGAGTTCCTAAGGGGGGTGATTGTGACACCCTAGACAAATCCCACATCGGCTGTGGCTTGGAGAGATATTCGCCTTACAATGACACAACGCGTTTTGTGGTCTACTGCGAGTGGGGTTCCTAGGAACTGGTAGTTAAGCGTGCTCATGTGAAAGTAGTACTGACTTGGGTAACCTGCCGAGAAGTCTTCACATGAGGGCCACAAAGCAAAGCCGTGAGCCTGCAGGCAAAGCGGACAATATTGTGGTCTGCATAAGGCAGGGTGTTACAAGCGACATTAGAGTTTACAAGGTTCAAGCTCTAATATTATTTAATAGAAGGTCCCAAAGATAAAACTAATGTGAATAAAATAAAGTGTGGGGGTGTTACAACTAATGGTATTAGAGCTTTAGGCTCGATTCTGTAGGCAACCCTTAGGTATGACTTGTGAGTTGTGGGTAAATCATGGGATAGGATTATCATTTCCGGTTCATTCTTTCGTATTCTTTTGATTCATGTTGTCACTTTAAGATTTTCCTCTTGGCCAGTCATTCATGTCTTAGGCTAAGAATATATTATACGCAAGAAAAGTGAAGTGATTAAACCATTTCGATAATTAATATGTCGCACATCTCGAATGAATACCTTATATAAAATTTATATGTGTTAACTTGATCTCAATGTAAAATAAATAATATAAGAAACTAAAAAAATGCTATGTGGTCGTCCAGAAAGAGCTTGTAGATCCATCGTCAAAGTGATACGCCTATCTTCATCAAAGGTCAACGTGAATCATGTGATGCAAGCTTCACACTTAGAGTCGTCGAACACATTGAAACCCCTATAATTTCGTCTTTCGAGAAGTTCATCGATCTAGCATAAGATGGAAGAAGAGTTAACGACATGTTTGCGTATCCGCGAGGGTGCCAAAACGTCTATCACTTAAAAATGCTAATAAATAAAAATTTTACTCGTCGTGACTTTTGTGTATTCCGAAGTTTGAGAAGTATCAATTAGGTCATTTACACATGGACCGATATCTCTTAGCAAGAAGTCTACACGCTTGTCAAGGCATCATTTTTACTTCAGGCACGAAATGACTTTGAAGATGGATAATAAAATTTGACAATAATATTTTTTTCTTTACCGATATGCGTCACATTAAATTTCGGGGACAAAATTTAATTTGAGATAGTAGAATTATAATACCCCTACAATATTAAATATTATAAATGAATCCCTAAACTTATTATCGCATAATATGTTGTACAATGTCCGCTCGACTTACCTCGTGACAAAGAAGATAAAGGAATCTTAGCTCGTGAAGAATGGAAATCGCCCACTCAAGTCAATCCTCTTCGTCAAAAAATATATTCGTGAGCGATACACGCGACTTGTTGATTGAAGCACGTTTACTTTGCGCTGATTTCGCGGACGAAATCTTTTTAAGGTGGATATGTTATAATAACCCGAAAAAAATCTCAAATAAAATAATCTAAGTCGACAATAAAGAAACGCAAGTAAAAGTAAAAGACTTCCTCTTTTTTTTCAGGATTCTCTCGACACACCCTAAACTAAAATGAAAATAAGTTTTTCTTGATTTCGAGGACGAAATCACTTTTAAGGAGGTAATGATATAATAATCCGCATTTTACAAATATAAAGATATGATCATATAATAACTTATCCTCTAAAGTATGAAAGATTTATTCTTTATTGATTTTGAAAATGGAATCATTTTAGTAGAGGTAATGATGTACTCTTAATACCATGTATTTTGCTAATGCTTAACTTATAAGATCTATATCTATATCTATACTATATAATATAATAAGGTGTACAACCTTTTTAAGCTTCTGGCCTTAAAATCGCAATTAATAAGATACCTTAATTATCAATATGTACAATGGTTTAATGCACAGTTGTACATGATTTGATAACTTTTTGTACAACATTTTTAAGCTTTTGGCATTAAAATCATAATTCATGAGATACCTTAATTAGCAATATGTACAATAGTTTTATGCCCAAAAGTTGTACACAATTTGATGACTTTTGTACAATCTTTTTAAGCGTTTTGCATTAAAATTGTAATTAATAAGATACCTTAATTAGCAAAGTGTACAATAATTTTATGCACCAAAGTTGTACACGACACATATACTTTTGTACAACATTTTTGAGCTTCTTGCATTAAAATCGTAATTAATAAAATACCTTAATTATCAAAGTGTACAAAGTATTCTAAGCACGCAAATTAAATGTCTCCATTAATATTATTCCTAAAATAACCCATATGTACAAGTCCTAATTGCATCATAACCATTTAAAAAATAAATAAAAGAAATTGTTTTAAAAAAATATTATAAGGTAATTCTTTCATGGTCAAACATTTAGTGTGTGTAATTTGTCTTATACGATGATTATGTATTATCAATTCTTATAAAAGATTAAGCCCCTTAATTTATTGGGGAGGTATCTTTTATAAGAGCCATTAATGTATAAACTCTGTTTTTGCAAACCGAAGGAGGCAGAAGGTTGGTGTTATAGGCACTTGAATGCAGTGAAGAAGTCCCCTAATTAATGCAGTGTCCATTATTAATCCGAAGAATGGGAAGAGGGCTGCAGATATTTGAGCAACAAAAGCATGATCTTGAACGTATAATCCTCTTTATATTCAAATTAAATATAATCAGAGTGAGCCACCCAAGAACCAGGTTTGTAAGTTCTATATTTTTTATAAAACAATTAAACCCTTGCTGATTTAGGGTTTAATTTGGTTTGTCCCCAATTTTAATTGTTGATCTAATTTATAAATTAATTTTCCATCAACTTTATTGTCCGATTGCTTCTGATTTTAGAAAACCTCATTGACAGATAAAAATGTTTTATACATTAGAAATTATTGTAAGAAGCGATTACTCGATTTTCAAGTTTTTGTTTTTAGTTTTTTTTTATTTTGAAATTATGGTTTTGATGTAATTTTGGGGTTTTGTTAATTTCGTTTTCTATGATAATTTGGTGCAGAGTTTCGGATGCAATATGGGTCGATGGGTGGTATGTTGGTGCAACACTTGGGTTATGTACAAGCTGAACTGATAAGCGAGTGATTTTTGCGATTGGCAATGAAAGCTTTCAGGTATATTTCACGCCCCCGAACTATATGAAGTCTATTTTTTAACACATTATGGTAATAATAAATGAAATTGAGTGGGTGGGTCAGTGGCGGCGAGAACAGTTGGTTTGAGTTTCAAATGATTCGTATGCACTGCAGCGAATAATGTAGACGTTGATTGTGTGAAAGCACCTTATGTATGTCCTGTCCGTAACGTTGTCTCAGAACCAATTTCTACTCTACCTGATACTCGCGAATGTCTTTAGGTTCAGGTTGATGCCAAGACGCCAAGTACAAGCTGCCAAGGAACATGGTGCACTACTTTCTTTCTTTTCCTATTTTCCTGTCTAAGTTAGTAAATCACAGTCATTAACTTGCTTCTGTTCTTCGTTTAACATTTTGATAGGATCTCAGCAGATTAAGCATCTAAATGAACTCAAGAAACTACCCTCGGCACACATGAGCAACATGGATGCTAAATGCTTATTTGTTTTTTTTGCTAAGAAACTAATTTACCTTGCTACTCTGTGTTGGTTAATAAGAAATCCCAAACATCCTCTTGGAATCACGCTTTGAAGTTAGAATTAGATGTAAGAAAATGGGTGGTAGGAGAAAGTGGCTAGATGTGCTTATCATACACCGTATACCGTGTGAAAGGATCCATAAGTACTTACATATTCAGATGTTAAATTCAGAATTTACAGATAAGGAAACCGACTCCTTTCCAGACATTTTTGGGTGAACAGTGTAGTTTTACACATAAGTTTCAACTGGCATAGCACCAGGTGTAACAGCATATTGGGCTTGATATACTTGACCAAGGTTTTGAGAGGAAAATCGGATAACTTATCAAGATCCTCAAAGAAGAAATGTCGTTTGGATACATAAGAGCAGGTAACATGTTACTTGGCTATAGTTTTTTTGTCTGTTAGTATTATTGCTATGTGAGCAAGAAATTAAAATCTCTCTTTTCTAATACTTTTTATTTCGTAAACAATGCAGGTCACTTCTTTTGGGCAGCACTGATTGCTTTTACAAAACCCGACTGTAAGGTACGAGTTTACTATAAACATTGAACACCGGCGACGTAGATTGAAATGATGGCGAGTTTATCAAATATTCTGTCACTATCGGATTCTCTCATCAGACCATTGCTAATTTAGGTTAGTATTTTAGCTTTGTACACATATATTTAATAGCTGTAATTTAGTAGTGCAGATGTTGAGAAATGAGTTAGATTTTTAGATGGAGTGTTTAGATTTTAAAAATAGGCGCGTTCTGAAAGTGAGGATGCGATATTAATTAGTAAGAATAAGATAACAAGTTAACGTCTACATTGGCTTATGCTGCTTAAAGTTATGAGAATTGGTAAATTGATTTTAATGGTTTTTAAGTATTGGGAAAGTTTTTGATTGTTGATAGAACTCCTTAAAGGTTGTTTGGATCAGGTTATAATCCTTTTGGAACATGAACAAGTAACAATAGTTTTCATTCAACTACATGGCGAATTAAGATGCACTTTTGGTGACTCATTTAATATGTAGATGATGTTAATTTTATTTGTCATATGCTTTTCATTCATAACTCGTTTTTTGCCATCGTCCCCATCAATACACAAATCCATGCTAAATGAGCAGATTCATGACAAAGACTTTATATTTTAAAAGCTACATACCTTTGTTGTTTTTCTTTTAGCATCTATCTTATGTTCATTGCTATGTGCAATACACGAACGTGTTACACTTGGTAAGTTTTCACTAAACTGAATTTGTATATGAATTACATGTAGAGGTTGTAAATTGGATGGGCCAAATATGTCTGTCAAATGGGTTAGTAGATGGATTGATTTTTAACGTGGGTCGAAACATGTTACTGTTTCAGCTTGCTGAAAATGGGTCAATTAATATAGCCAATACCTATTGTCCAGTTTTCTTTGATAAATAATAGATAAATCTTATAATGAAAAAACTACATTATTACTACAATTATACTCTAGAATTTATGATTAAGTGATGTTGGTAGTAGTAAGTGTTGACTACACTTTGGATCACTTTTGACTCATGAGAAACATTTGACCTGTTTCATTTCATCCAAGATTTTAAATTCAATAATTTGACCCATCCAAGAAATGTTATCACCCAAACTGACCCATTCTTAATTAAATGGATCAAGATTACTACATCTAAATGCAATTGACTGTACCCTAATGCTCACGGGTCATTTTTTATATATTTCTCAATGAAAAAGGATTGAGAGTCGGCACGACGACTTGGAAAAGAAAAGACAGACCTGGTAATTATATTGTATCACTCTTTTAAATTAACAATACATCATGTATGACTATTTACCCATAACTACATTAGTTTAGAAGAGGTTCATGCCATCTCTCTACTAGGTAACAACGTTGACAGTCTAAGGTTCAAGTAGAATACACAACCACAGTTCATCGGTCGCATAGTGTCCATAAACCAACACTCTTTGAGATTCACTTTCTAGCAACACTTTTGATCAAGTATATGATGTGAGGTGTTAGTGAGGTACTTACGACCAACACAAAATTTGGGCTCATGATCAAATCATGGCATGTATTATTCCCATTTTCCCATCATAATTGATCAATACTATTTTGATTCAAACAAAGCATGTCCAAATGAGGACGTATTCCCCAAAGACCACCTATTTTGGCCACTTTTAGGGTGTTTGGAACTGTGTTTTAAAAGTGAGTACCTAATGTGGAATGATTTAAATCAGATAATTAGCTAAAAGTAGGGGTTGGAGGAGACAATTTTAGTTGTGCTTCTACCATTGAATGTTTATAATGTCTTTATCTTAATCTGTTAGCAAAACCAGTAGCTATATTAATTAGACTTCATGATCGTCGGTTTCTAACTTCTCATTAATATTTGACAACATAAAATAACGATTATGTTTATATATCACTTACAACACTTTTGTACATATTTTTCAGTAGCAAACCACTAGAGACAACTTTCTGGGATGGCACAACCAAATCAGCTTCACATCAAACCTGATGTATCAGCAGGAGCAACAGCTGGATTCGGTTGCCGATGGTGTATAGATAGGTGTGTCAGGCGAGTTGCTTCTTTAATGCATAATTTACGTTGTGACAGTTGCCAAATGAACATGGCAATATGGAACAAACTTAACAAAGCTAGCTGAGGCGGTATTTTGCAGAACTAATATTAATATTTAAGTTTGGTTTTACGATTTTACCTTTTTAGTTAAGTATTGGTTCTCGCCTCATTATCACCCATCTAGAAAAAACAATATTTCACAAAGGAATTATACGATCAACTATTAGACACAAAATCATTATACAATCAAATTATCAACAATTTGATTGTAACTATTCTTGGTGCATCAGTTTTGTAACTTTTTGCTCCTTAGAATACGCAAGCAATATTTGAAACTAACCCGTGTGCATCGCACGGTTCTGCATGCCTCGTGTATTATGTATTTAAGATATGATTTTATTACATAAGCCATTAATTCTTTGGTCAGTGATGAAGAAATTCAAAGCACCAAATTTTTAAAAAGACTCTTCTACACAATTCATTTATTGACATTAGACGCATATTAAGTTACATAAGCCATTAATTTTGGAAATTTAACAAAGTCAATTGATGAAATTTGAATGAGTTTGAAGGAGCCTCTCTAAATAAAGAAACTTTGATATTATGTCATTAATAGTCAGATCATTATTAGCTGTAAATATTCTCTAAGAAAAGCGTTTCAAACTCAAACACAAGTATACGGTTTCAACTCATTCTACTTCAACACGCTCCTATATTTTTGTTAAGGCTGAACGTAATGCAAAGGTCGACCAAGGTCGGTCGTCCCACGTGTCCATTCAATTCGGTCGGTCTTCCCACTACTTGACCTAATGGCAGACGCGTCCCCCCTAGACTTTTTCATTTATTGGGTCGGTCACAAGACCGAGTAAATGGTTTTGGTTCAATTTCAAAATTTCTAGCCGTTTAGTTTTATATAAAAAAAAATTACCCCCTTTTTTCAACTATAAATTCAACCTATTTCTACTCATTTTTCACATAATATTTCTTACAATTTATACTACAAAACTCAAACAATGTCTAACAAAAATAAAACACCCAAATCCCGACGTCAACAAACCGTTCCAACAAATACCGACCCTAACTTTATGTTACACGGTCAATCCCCACCGGTTCATTTTACTCACGGCGGAATCCAATACCTTTCCCCACCAAATCCGTATTCCGTTCCTTGGTATACCCAACAAGCGCAAAATCAAATTTATCGTCCACAACGAGCATCACCGCCGCCAAGCCAATCTTCTCCGATCCCGGCTTTTAATCTTGACGATGACAATTTCGAACCTTTATGGGCTTCCGCTTCTCAACCGTTCCAACCCTATTCGGAAGGTCCATCCCAACCGGTTGAAAACGACTCTCCCGTCGAGGAAGTTGAGCCCGTGCAACCAAAACGAAAATATACAAGAAGATCAAAACCTACCAAGAAGAATGACAAAGAGTTCGTCGAACCGTGGACCATTGAGGAGGAGATAGCTTTGTGTAAAGCTTTCGTAGCGAAGTCGGAGGATAGCGTCCAAGGAAATGGCAAAAAAGCGGCAGGGTTTTGGAGGGAAGTAGCTGAGCGCTTTCACGAAGAAATGGGCGAAGACAAAAGAAGCTACGATTCTGTTAACTGCAAATGGAAAAATAGGATTCGTCCTAAGGTTAGTCAATTTTGTGAGATTTATAATAGTGTCCGAGATAGGCACCAAAGTGGGTCATGTGATAATACTGTCTATCAAGAAGCCGAGCTCGAGTATCGTACTATTTACAATGCTCCTTTTACATTGACTGAATGTTGGAAGATTTTGAAAGACCATCCTAAATGGAAAAAGGTTGAAATGCCAAAGTTTTATAAATCCAAACAATCATCTTCCAAAAAATCGAGGACATCAGAAAATACGTCACAAGGAAATTCGGATTCAGCACACATTGGCGTGAATCTAAACGATGAAGCAGCTGATTCAGAGGATGTAGAAGCTCAAGAGGTTCCTGCACCAATTGGCCGAGACCGGGCTAAGAAGAAAGGATCATCATCTGGTGCTCGTTCGGAAACTTCAATTGCAGGTGATCCTAGTCTTGTTGACGCGTTGCTTAGTAAATTCACAATGGCTGCAACGCCGTTTTTTACGCAGAGGAAGGAGTCCTCCTCTGAGTATTTACGAATTAAAGAGCGTGAATTGGAACTGGAAGAACGGAAGCGCCAGGAGCAAGGAGAATTGGAGAGACTGAGGATTGCACAACGTGATAAAGAATTAGACCTCCAACAAAAAATGTTCGAATTTCAGCAACAACAAAAATTCGAGGAGGACCTCAAGTATTACAATGAAGATCATGATCATTTAACTGGCAGAGCTTTATCTACGGCGTTGTTTTTGAAGAAAAAAATCAAGGAGCGTTGGAATTTAGACTATTAGTTTTTAGTTTCCGTATTTTAATTTCAGTATTTGTATTTCCGTATTTTAATTTCAGTATTTGTATTTCGTATTTTAATTTCCATAATTTAATTTCCGTTTCAGTATTTGTATTTGTAATGTTTTAATTATTTATTAATGTAATGTTTAAAAAAAATTGTTCAGTGTTCTCTGCGGTCACCACTACGTGTGTTTGGTCACTGTGTGGTCTAAGAGAGAGAAAGTTGAGTTGGCGCTGACGTGGCGGTGTCCTCTGCGGTCACCACTACATTCAGTCTAAGCAATACCGTTTCAATGAAATTTAATGTCATAAAATCCTTCCAAAAATTATCAAGACTTCTTCTATACAACTCAGTTATAAATCATCCATTAACCTTCCACAAACCCTACCGATTCAAAACGCAGCAGTTTTTAGTTTTATATTAAATTTAGTTAAGCATGTTATTGTATTTAATACAGTAATATCATTGTTATGGAATTACTTTTTAATTATATATTTGCTTATAATTTTGGTGATTTCTTGCAGGTTACACTTGAAATCGTTTTATTATCACAAAGTTTAGTTTAATTTCAATGGTAATTCTCTCATCTCTCTAATCATTGTTCTTAATTTTAAAATTTTATGTTATGGCTTATTTGTTGTTATAATTTTTATGTTATGGCTTCTTTGTTCTTTCTTTGATCTTTCTTTTAGGCAATGATTGCATATGGGTTTGAGATTGTTCAAGCATTAATTATCGATATAGAACGAAATGAGTGTGTGAAGAAAGCCATGAATGAGATCAATCCAGGTTAGCTTTCTACCTGTATGTGTCCTCTCAAAACCAAACATATATTTTGTAGTCACATTTATTTTTAAATAAGTATCAACCTATTACACGGGTCATATACTATTACATTATTACAAACCCGTAAAGTTTGAGCAAGATTGTTATATTTTATACAGTAAGTTCAAGGGTAATCTATATCTACGATAAGATATGTCCAAAATCCAATAATTACCAATATATTCCATATCTTATGTATAGGTAAAGTATGCGTGATTATATGTGTTGACTATGTTGTTGATCATTTTTCACATTTTTTGCCTTTAGTTCTGTTTGTTGTTTTTGTTATTGTGCGCCTATTATTGATGATTATCACCACATATTGCATTTCTTATTTAAGGGCTTTTCTTTGTGAAAGTTACTTTGAACCGCAACATAATCCCAACGTTGTTACATGTTGTGCAAACTTATTTACCAATGTCAGCCAACGCTTCAACAATTCTTGTTTCAAATTGATCAAACAAGGTTAAAATACAACCGTCAAGAAAGTTACTTCATATACACGAGACCAAACTATATCTACTCCAAAAATAAAATTTGAATGATGTGTCAAGACGGGCAGTTTGGATAAAAGTTTTAAATGGGCCCACGTTGAAACATGTCATGTCTTTAGTGTACAACACCACAATATATTTTAGCAGCAGAGCTAAGTTTAACTTGATTTCGCCTTTCAAAAATAAGTTTAACTTGATTTCATGTAAAACCTAAATACCTAAACAAGTAAATAAACTAAAAAACTCGATTGTGGATATCAAATTTGCTTAAAAATGACAATATCAAACAAGTATAGACCTTCAAAGCAGTTTCCGTATCTGCTTCACCTGTCACAAAACCTTCATTTTAGCATTCTGAATAAAAAATCAAAATTCTGAAGCACCCTTAATGTGAATAATGTGTTAAGAATTTACAATTAGTTAATTCTGAATAATGTGTTAACCTTACGGTCAATCTTGTGTAGCATACTTTCTTCAGGGTTAAGAGTATCACAAAGTCCTTAAAGTTCAAACCATCAACCACGTTAAGCAATCTGTATATGTGAAGAAAAAAAATCCATAAATACAAAGTTAAGCATATCATCAAACACCTTGTGCGTAAACATAAACCACATGAATGTACTTCATAACTAACTCTAATTCGCTTACATAGCCTCTACTTCTTATGATACAAATACTAATCAAGTAAGCTAACTCAATCCTATATAACTGGTATGTGCTTAATTACACATACCATTTTTAAATAAAAACGGACTTAAAAGCTAAAAACGTACCAAAAATACATTGTATTTGTATGTTTTGCATTTGAATTGTGCAGGAACG
>BQNB010073159.1:13114-32202 GCA_026074375.1 Tanacetum coccineum
AACCAAAAGAATAACTCGAAGCGTATATAATACGCGACATGTGTTACATCTAAAAGGTGACAATTAAAATAAAATGGTCCAATTATATAATACTTTCCGAGTATTATATAAGAAAATTGATATAAATAAAAGAAACTAAATAATTCGACACACGCCCGAATATCCCCAAATGATTAAATAGAAAGTTTCTTTATAAAAATAAACGCACGTTTAAAGTTGCGGATTAGATAAATGAAATCTCTAAAATTATAGCTGACGTTTGATTACCGGTTCTTCACGATCTAATAATTCTTAAGGCAATTAATTCGCCCTTTTCAGGATAATAAGTAAAGTTAGATTTGTAAAAGTTTACTAAGTGTAGCGATTTATTAAAATCTTGGCATGACCTGTTCATTTATTTAACGTTTTTCATATTAAGAAAAATTAATTAGTTTCCCTCAATTAAATCGATCCATGTTGCAAACCTAAACACCCCCCCTCAAGGTTATTATCCCCAAATCCAAACACTCCCAAATACGTTATTAAACACCAAAACAAAATAATACACAATACATTTATTTAACCATTAAACCACCATTAGATCCGGTTTTATATTTATATAATCTTATGATATTTTTACTGGTCGATTTGTACTATTTCAAACCACGACACCCTCACGGCTGCTGCTGAACCAAACACACCCTTAATCTATTTTCTGTTAACCCAAACACGCCCTTAGTGTCTCTGTCCAAACTAAACACCTCTATTGCTGTTAAACTTAAACCCGAACGCACCCTTGTGCGGTTTCTACTAAACCAAACGCCCCTATGGCCGTCAACCATAACCAAACGCACCCAAATCTGTCAAACCCAAATGCCCCTATGGCTGTTAACTACTAACCCAAACGCACCCTAATCTGTTACTATGAAACCAAACGCACTCTTGGTGCTGATTACCACAACCAAACGCACCCCTTGGGTGTTATAAACACCAAACGCACCCTAATCTGCTAAACCCAGATCCAAACGCACCCTTGGTGCGTGAAGTTTTCTAAAACCAAACGCACCTTACTCGCGAAAAACAACCCAACGCGCCATATGGAGGTGGCTGCAACCCAACGCACCCCTTGTGGTGGTTTACCACAGAAACAAAACACCCCCTTGTGGTGGTTAAGAACCACCAAGCACACCCTGTTGGTGCTGACTAGAAACCCAACGCACCCTTTATGGTGACGGCGAGGTGGAGATGGTGGCGTGGGCGGCGGGTGACGAAGTAGTGATGGCGTACGGTGGTGAGGTTACAGCGAGGTTGGATGAGGGAAGGTTGGTGTGGTTCGAGTGGCGGATGTGTGGTGTTCGAATGGGGTGGTGGTGGGTTGATGAGGCAGTGGTGGTGCGAAAGTGTGGAGGGTGGGCTCGTCGGCGGCTGTTTGTGGCCGTGAGTGAGTTGAAAGTCCCGAGAGAACAATGTAGATCGGCTATGGTGGAGTGGCGTGGAGGTTGGCGGGCTGTTTTTAGATGGCCGGAATCCTTGGTCAAAAAATATGGAGGCGCCAGAAAAACAAGAGAGGGAGTGTGTGTGGCTAGTTAAAAAAATTATGAGAAACCCTAATTCACTTCATATATATATCTAAAAGTTTAAAAATAAAGTGTAGTGTGTATAATAGTTTAAGGTTAGTTGTGTAAATATTTCCACAGGGACCAAAAGTGTAATTTTTTTTTTGCAAGATAATGGTTCGGGACTACATCTATAATAGTTAACGACGTTAAACACAACACTAAAATTGCCAACCAGTGCGTTCAAAAATGAATTTTTCCCATGAAATATGAGCATTCACTCGACTATTATTGCAAAAATGTTTTATAACATTTATTTAAAAATTTTTTATACTTAATTGTGTGTCACGATAAACTTTATCCCCTTAAAATAAAACTTTAACTTAAATCTTCGCGTTTTTAATAATGTTTTTGAAATAAAATGTTAAATAATTTATTAAATATTTTTATTTAATACAAAGTGATAATTAAACCATAAATTTTAATTATCTTTGTATCGGTACCGTGGCGTTGCGGCTTTTTACAAATTTTTTGCCAAGGTATTTCCAGTCAATTCTGCTTGTTTTCGGTCTCAATGCAAAACTAAAAGTTGTCCGGGAATGTCGTTTTTTACATCAAATTGCTTTAGAGTCCAGAGTCGTTGAAAAAGTACCTAGCGGGTCCGTTTTTTGATAAGATCCAATCTTAAAAAATACATACATCTTCTCGTTTTCAGTCAAATAAGTTAAAAATAAATTTGCACATGAGTGATTTGTAATAATAAATACATTTATTATTAAAAAAATTTCCGAAAAATTTTACCTGGTTACGCCCCCGGGGGTTAAAAAAATTTTTTTAATTCGGGTTTATTGGACAATAAAAGAACAAAATAAAAAAGTCAATTAGGAACCTCCACGAAAGTCAGAAAGGGTAAAGATAGACATTTAAAATTCTGAAAATTGGTCGGTTGTTACACGTACCTACCCTTAAATGAATCTCGTCCCGAGCTTTAATTTGTGTTAAACGATTGTGGTGACTAAAAGAGAATTAAGATTATTTTAATAAACAATTCTAAACAATGACGCTGAAAAACTTTATCATCAAAATTTCGATGTTTCGACACTTCTCAAAATATACCAAAAGTTTTTGGCTAGGTTTGACCAGATATTTTAATCCAATCGAAATAGTTAACTCACAAAAAAATATCAATACAGGTCTTATAACTAATATAAACGCGCTATAAAGAAAGTCTCTTAATAATGAAAGCATCGAAGGAGAAAGTGTAGTCGCGTGAGTATGTCTGTGTAAAGTTTTAACTGTTTATGGGCAGTGTCTAGTTTCCGCTACTGAAGTTTTTGATGAGTGCATCAAACAAGCTTATGGAAGTAAGTAATCAACTTACTTGCATGTACTAGGATGTTATCGCGACCTAAGTCCCTTCGAATCTAGTGGCCCGAAATGATAGTTTGAACTATCTCTTTACGTACGATAGGTGTTTATCTGGTTTAAGGGGGGTTGCATTACCTATTGACCTAAGTCTTTGTACTAGTGGGCCGTTCCAGGACCCAACAATAGCAACCACAACAGCAATGACTATAACAAATGGTGATGGGATGCGGAGAGTGAGGACATTTCGAGAAACAATATCCTTAGAATAAAGTTCAACAAATGGGAGGAGCTCACGGGAGAGCTTATGCGATAGGCGGTGAAATATTTCACGCAGTCGTTAGTTCGATGATAAATCAAATCCATTAGCTCAAGAGTGCACAAGTCGGCTAGCTCCACAAACAGTTCATGATCGTAAAGATTTGTAACGACAAAAGTAATAACTTAAGGATGAGGTAAGGTAGCTCAAGTGAGGCCTTAAGATTCTGCTAAGTGGTAAGACATGATTGTGTTTCTAGACCTTTTTAACGGATTCCGGTGATTATCGGGTTCGAGTTCATACTCGTTTCATATCGGATACCATTAAGCCCACTCATTTATAATTCATTATTTGCATAAAGAAGCGTCCCAATTTATGTAAATAATGAATTGATAAACTTATGGTTCGGTGATTTACAATTTATTTATTTAAATGAAGAGGCGTCCCAATCCTTTCAAATAAAGAGATTATAAATCATCATACTTAATAATTTCTGATGCAATACGCGTACTCACATAACCTTCAAGGTGATGGATGACATGACGATGCGTGTGCTCTAATGAGTATGGGACGAGTGTTAAAACTCGTCGTCAGAGACGTAGAGCAAACTACAAGCGAGATCGACATAAGTTTAAGATATATTAATGAGTACTCGTTAGAGTAAATAAGATAAAGGTCTTTATGAGCGAGTCAACATAGCAATTATCATATCAATCCTCCTATTACAAGTCCCGCTCATACAAGACTTTATACTTAGATCATACATAATCCCGATTAAACAGACTGTAACGGTTTTGTACCATAACAATTATCAATCAATCCTTAAATTACAAGTCCCACCCAAATAAGACTTTGTAATACTTAGATTCATACATAATTCCATGAAAAACAAAATTAGACGGCTTATCGTGCGTACTAAAATATTGTATAAAGTTATACAAAAAAAATTTCTTAGAGACATTGTTTTAACTTACAATGACTGAAACGATGTGAGACCATGTGTAAACTCACAACGTCTTAAGAAATAAAATGAACCATTGTGTAACTACAATGTCTTGAGGTATAAATAGACCATTGGTGCAAGCCTCACAAGTCTTAAGAAATGTTCAAGTATTTATCTAATTAACTCTTATAAAAAAAAATTAAAATATACCAAAGGGATGTAAAAAAAGCAAATATAAGTAAATATATTGTATGTCATGTAAGCACTTAATGTAACAAGTAATGTAAGCAAGTAAGCAAGTAGTGTGTATGCACTTTGAAAATGTTTGATGTGATGCAATGTTTGTGAAAACGGTTATAGTCTAGGTAACATATGCAACCTAGTTCTCTATAACCAGTGCTCTGATACCAATCTGTAACTCCCCCAAAATGTGTCGCAGCGAAAATATGTCCGGGGCGTTACTTCATAATATAAACAGCACAAGAATACAAGAGAACGACTCTAAATGTGTCGTTTTGAAAAAGATAATACTCTTGATTTCTTACATTGATATAACATTGTCCATAATTGCAATCACAATGAAAAGCTTGAAAGCTACCCAACGAGATTTGATCATTTGTATGTAAGTAGAAATCCCATGAATGAAATCTTGTCATATGGACTCCCATGCACATCAATTAAGCCAAGCATACTATTTCACCTGAGAAAAACCTGCTTAAAAGGGTCAACATAAAGTTGGTGAGTTCATAGGTTTGTTTAAGTATAAATGTTGCACCAAAGATTTGCAAAGTGTGTATAACCATTTCAACCCTTATAATAGTCACCAAATTGTACGTATGAAAGTTGGACCGAAATTGTTCAAAGTATGCATGATAATTAAAACTATCACGAAATGTATCAGTATGTATATTCCCCGAATAAGGTGATTAGCGATTACTCTAAGTTCATGAAACCGATGCACTAATGTACCCATCGTAGGTGTCCCCTCCAAGAACACCCGGGCGGTAATGAAAACCATATGTACCCATCGTAGGTGTCCCCTCCAAGAACACCCGGGCAGTAATGAAAACCATATGTACCCATCACCCATGTGTCCCCTCTAAGAACACCCGGGCAGTAATGAATATGTACCCCTCGCAGGTGTCCCCTCCAAGAACACTCGGGCATTTACTTATGGTTATCAGTTCTTAAGATAATCCGTAATCATTTCAAAAGTAAAGTATGTATTTGTGACCAAACATGAAGTCAAGTAATATATCCCATAGCGGGCTATGTGCATGAGTATGTAAACCATTTGTAATCATCCATGTAAGCATTTGCACACAACCATTTCTCACCCCAAAAACTATAAACAAGTAAAACATGAGGCTAAAAACTCCACCTCGATTTGTAAGAAACGATTGGCAGAAATCACAAATTAAGCACAGCCACAAACGGAAACCAGGACGGCTCGACAAGACGTTACGGTTTTATCTTAACGCTAAGTCCCACTAGCCTAGAATAATTTATTGGGTAATTTTCTGGATATCACATCAACAGACACTTATTTAAAAAAAATTAGATTTTTAAGTTGTAAATTGTTTTGGTGATAGGTTAAATAACAATAATCGAAAGTAAACACAAAGTATATAAATAAATACCCGTATATATTACATATAAAAATTGACAAGTATATAATTCATAACGTAAATTATATAACAAAGGCAAACAACCGAGAGAATAATTCAAAATGTATATAATACACGACATGATATATAAATAGGACAAATAATAATACTTAAAACACACATTTCGACATGAGTTCAAAATCGCCAATTGAATTATATAACAGATTTCCTGTATAAAAGTAAACCACCCGTTTTCAAGTTACAAATCAGTGTAAACAACGTTTTCATAAAGCTTTTATAAAATTTATACTTTTATCGTCTAGTCGGGAAATATTATAAAATCTTATTTAAAATATTAGTATATTTGTTCCTTGACTGGATGATCTATAATAATAGAATTATAGTGAAAATAACTATAAAGTAATTTTATATAAATTATCGGCATGTCCTATTCTTTGTAAGACTTTCCCATTTTTCTACAAAGACTCAGTGTGTTTCCTTTTTCAATCAATCCGTCTTTACAAACACCCGCGTTGTTTTAAATATACAAATATATATATAGATACAAATATATATAAAATAATATATATATATATATATATATATATAATATATAAAAAAATAAATATATTATATATATATTATAATATAAAAAAATATATATTTTAATAAACTAAGACACTATAATAAATATCACATTAATTTACCCTTTGACCCCAATTATATCCGTCTTATATTTTATGAAAATCTTACAAAAAAATATTTATATTTATTTGTTGATTCATTTAAACCGAACACACCCTAATGGTATTTCTGCTAACCCAAACACACCTCTTATTGTTTTCTTGCTCACCCAAACACACCTCTTACGGTCTTCCTGCTTACCCAAACGCTCCTTTATAGTTTTCTGTTAAGCCAAAGCACCTATGAGTGTATTACTACTAGAACCTAACCGCACCTTAAACGTTTTATATTAAACCCAAACACCCCTAATCTGTTATAACATAAACCAAACACACCCTTTGTGTTATAAACATCAAAACCAAACGCCCTCTTGGGCTGTTAAACGCGAAACAAACACACCCTTGGTGCTATTATTAAACCAAACGCACCACTAGGTGCAAAACTCGGATCCAAACGCACCCCTCGTGGTGTTAAGAGAACCAAACGCACCCTCGGTGCTGTTTTGACTACACAAACGCACCTATAGACGTCAACCTTAACCAAACGCGCCCAAATCTGTCAAACCCAAACGCACCCTTGCTGTTTTTTTTTGCAAACCAACACCTCTCTTCGGTGACTCATCAAGCCAACGCACCCCATTGTGCTTATTTCAAACCCAAACGGCACCCTTGGGCTAATAACACAAGAACAACCACCATTGGTGCCTAGGGAAACAAACGCACTCGCTGAGCGCGAGACAAAACCAACGCACCCTTGTGGGTGCTTGAGACAAACCACACGCACCCTTGTGGTGTTATAAAAAACCAAACCAATGCACCCTGGCTGGTGGTTTACCACCGAAACAAAACACCTTTCATGATGTACGAAAGTGGTGGTGTTGATGGTGTCGATGTGGTGATCGTGGTCGTGGTGGCAGCGGGGTGGCTGTGGCAGTGGATGGTGGAAGACGAGGTGTAGATCGGGTAGATCGGAGATGGATCTACATAATTATAAATTTTGGGTGGCGGCGATGGCCGAAAATTGGCCGGAAAAGATGGGGGCGCCGGAAAATGATTAGAGAGAGATGTGTGTGTGTAGGTTTATATAAAAATGAAGTAACCCTAATTTGTGTAATATTTATTTATAATTTTTTTTTGGTGATTGATGGCGTGGTGTGGTTGCGGCGGTGGTGTTGACAACGGGGGGGGGGGGGTGACGGCGCGTGGGGTAGTGAATCGGATAGATCGGTTAGCGGGGAGCATTTTGGTGCTTGGCCGGAAAACTTTTTCGGCGGCGTTGGTGGCCGGAGGTTGGTCGAATCCGGCGGCCGAAAAAATGACGTGAGGATGCATATGTAGGTGTGTGTGCGTGTGTGTTTTTATGAAAATAAAATGAAATTTTTTTATAACTTTTATATATATATAAAAGTTTATAAATAAAGTGTAAGGTGTGAAATAGATAGGGGTAAATTTTGTAAATTTATTGCACTGGGACCTATAAATGTATAATTTTTGAGTATTATTTTGTTTATAGTGGTTCGGACCTAGTTTGAGAGACTTTAACGGATGATTCAACGTCTCGAATCTTGCGCCATTGTTTTCCAAATCATTTTGTTGAGGAGTTCTAGCTACATAGTCCTAGCAGCCTCAATTAGTGTCTTATTCCTCCTTTTAGCAACTTTATTTTGTTGAGGAGTTCTAGCTACACTAAATTGTCTCAAAAATATCTTTCATCTCACAAAATACTGAGTATTTCTCTATTTTTGAACTCAGTCCCATTATCACATCTTATCACCTTAAACTGTGATCTACCCTAGAATTTTCTATACAGTTGTAAAGGACTTAAGAATGCCAATAGTTTTTCTTAGTAGCTAGAATGAAAACCCTATGTATTAACCTTTACTATAATCATCTGTGACAATCTGAGGCAATACATTTTCGTCATAAGGCGCTTTTTACTATTGTTGGACTAAACTAAATCATTGTAACAAATGTAAAGGAAGACTAATTGTGTTCTTTGTTTTGGACTTACAGAGCTCTGTGCTGCTTTCCTTTTGACAAGCAAACAACAGGTTTGATCATTTTTTAAAAAAGTTTTGGAAGGTAAATACCTCTTACAAAGATTTCCCTTTCTAATTTATTCATGGTTTTAAAATTTAAGGACCTAGCTTCTTTGCCAAAGTTTAGATTCTTCAGATGTGGATTTTTACATACTAAGGCAAGTTAAACCTCCTTTTAGGAAAATATAGTATCGTTTTAAATCAACACCTATACATATTGTTCTTTCTAGGAGCTCTATGTAAACACTTGGACTTTCTTCAATTAACTTAAATTTGGTATAAAACAATACATTCAGTGTCATATTTTAAAAAGTACCCTATTCTTTTTATCACACATTGGTGAGACACTAAAGAGATTAAACTTTAACTCTCGACTCAAAATACACTATTCATAAATCTAGGTTACTGTTGTATTGGATACCTGTTCCTGTAATTTTACATTCGTTTAGGGTTCACTTCTAAAAGCAACATATCCTCCATCTTTCTCTTCATCGTTGTATGATATGACATGGTTCCCTGTCATGTGCCTTGTGCTCCACTATCAATTCAATCCTTGATCTTGTAAATCCATTTGTGGATGGCCCTGCACATTAGATAAGAAAGTCAGTTTCTTTTGAGGACCCAAACCATCACTAAACTTTGATTTTCTACCTTGTGGATCAACATAATCAAACTATTTTAGGGTGATTGATGCATTGCTTATGTTTTGAACATGGTCTAAAATTTTAGCTTTAGTTTTCTAAAACCAACAAGCTGAGGCCTTAAACAAATTATAATTATTACCCTTAAACAACATTAAACTTAATGCTTTTTGCCCTTGCGTATTATTTTTTTTATCCCTAAAGTATTAACCCGCTTTGATTAATATTTCTGTTTTTAAATGTTGTGTCTTATGAATGGCCTCTTAACAGTGAATGTGCTGATTTAGAAAGATATGACCATTGGTTCTAGCATCAATTACTATTGGTTTTTGAGTGAGCAACATTTACGTGTCTAGGCAGTATTAACTGATACCTAAACCCAGTCTTCATTAGTACTGCTCTTGGACCTATGTTCTTTTTAGCAAAGGGGTGAGTCTTTTTAGCATAGTTTTGATGATTCACCTTTGAGAAGTTGTTCCAAACAGGTTTTTACCATCTTTGATTTTGATACTGTTTTTAATGGTAATTGCATTCTCTTCTTGCAATTGATAATAGCTTCCTCACACATATCAGGCTTATTATAAACATCTCAAACTTTGCTTCCTAGTTTGGAGGTATCTTTGTTCCTATTCTTTATTGCCTCTTGGACTATGAGTGTTTTTCCTATGTTGCTCAACTTGTTTAACAGTTTTCCTAGCAGTTTTCGTTGTTGTTTAGATTTGACAAACTCTTTCTTAATAATACTAGGCCTAACTGTTTTCTTTTCAATTTTAGGTTGAGACACATCCTCTTCCTCATCATCTGACACCAATTCTTCAATAATTAGGGCATCATTATTCTTCCTAACTACCTTAGGCTCTTCTTCACTAAACATAGCTTTACTATTCTCAACTACAGGCTTATTAACAAACTCATCTAAACCAGTAAAAGACAAGTTAGGTGTTAGAGGCATGAAATTTCATGTGTAGGGAGGTGGAACTGCATTATAATTTTCATAGCCTAAACCTTTCTTGCAATTGTCAAATATCTGACACTCTATGAGCTTGTTTAAACTTTTAGATGCATGTTCAAATTTATCTACATTAAGTTGAATGCCATCTTTTTTTTTGGAACTATTTCAAGCTTTTTCTTAAGCTCTCTAATAGCTATTTCTCCTAAATGAAATTCAAATTTTAATCCCTTAATATCTTGTAAATAAATAGACTCATTTGCTTTATAAAGTTCAAGTTTTATACACTGACTCTAAACCTGTCTTATAACCTTAACCATTAACTCATATTCCTTTAATCTTATTTATAGTTGATCAATTTTGAGATTAAGAGATCTTCAATTAGTTTCAAACATAGATTTTTGAAACAATATGGACATTATTGGATACCTCTGAGTTAGATATTTTTAAAAATGGAAAGCCTTGATGTGCTTAATTTGGCACTTCTTCTGCCTGACCACTCCAGTCATATCCACCAAGACCATCACATGACACCAAAGCTGCGGAAGTAGATATTTCCATAGGCACACTCCTTTTTGAGCTTTCCTTGTTCCTGTTGTCTTGATTTCTTAGAGCTCTGCACTCCCTAGCAAAATGTCCCTTTTTGTGGCAGTTATAGCACTCCACTTTGGACTTATCAAAACCAATAGTCTCTGTTGCCATTAACAGTAGCTTCCTTACTGTTTTTCTTTAAAAAACATCTGCCCTCATAGTTAACATGGCCTTTTTGCCATTCTAAATCCATATCTCACATGTCTTCTGGTTGGATTTGTTGATATTCCTCTTGAAACATAGTGAGGCAATATTGGTTGATAGGAAAGAATGCACAATATAACAAATACTCAGTTATCAATATTTGTAGAGTTTACAGCATTAACTTGAGTGCCAAGCAAGTTAGAAACCCATGAGCAGTATTAACTGCTTTTTAGTGTGCTAGTGTTGTTATTTGAAGAGGATACATAAACTATGTTCTGTGGGCTTTAACTTGAGCTACACAATCCTGATTTCTGGTTTTTTAACCTGGACGTTGTTCGTAGAGATCATCCATGCTCATTGTATCCAAATCAGCTTTATTCCTCCACACAACAGCATGTGTGTTCCACTCAGGTGACAAACTTCTTAATAACTTTTGATTAACATCTTCTTGTGAAAGCTTTTCATCCAAAAGCTCCAACTGACTCACAAGCTTTTGAGGCATATCAAAAGTTTGATCAAGCATCTCTAAGCTTGGAGTAGTAAAGTTTTCATATTGCTGCTTTAAGAGATTCCTTTAAGTCTTCTTTGAAGCTGCATTCCCACCAAATCTCTTTTCAATCAAGATTCCATAACACTTCTTTGCATTCCTTTAGAGAGTTATACTTTAACCTGATGTTCTTGAGACATGCCCGTCATTAGTTGTACTTCTAGATTTTACCTCTAAAATATTTCTGAGTATTTTATTCAGAGTTGTAATAGGCAACACTATCACAAACACCTTACACAGTTGTTGTTTTTAGACAGGATTTCACATTCATCTATGAACTCCCCCAATGCATAGTCTTTCATCTGGATATTATTCAATCCTCATCCTCTAGATCTTATACTCTCTAGGTTTGAGCATGGTAACTTTGGATGTAGCCACCATGTGTGCAGAATCTTGATCCATATATTTTAGCAAAAGATCTTGGGTATAAAAACAATTTCTTCTTATTTAAAGCTTTTTTAACCAGCTCTGATACCACTTGTTGAGCACAGTTTAATAGACTAGAATTCCTTAAGCTTGTTTAAGGTTTGTTATATTCGATATATACTAAACATCTATAGTATAAAGCTTTGTTTGATGGTATTAATGACTTTGTAGAATCTAATCTTGTATATATATTAGAAGAATTATCAAAGAGAAACCAGTAATTCAATGATCATATAATGAAACAAATATATCTCCAATATTATTATTGATATTAATACAAATACTCTCAAACGTTAGTAGGGTTACAATGGGAACTTGTAGCTATGAAATTTACGAATAAGCATTGAAAAATGATATCAAACTCTAATGCCCTGGAACTCCTTTTATACATCAAGGAGTCCTACTCGGCTTACTATACTTTCCTAAGTATATTAAATCTTTTTATAATAACTAATACATATCCAGGTATGCAGTACTAAACAAAACAGTACTTACTTATACTAGCGAGTACTAATTTATACTAGCAGTACTAACTACTTAGAATATTTTCTTGTGCAGTTAGTCTACTCTTAGTAGCATTAAACCTTCTAAGAGTCTTTGTTCTAGCAGTAGTGACTTTACTAGCAGCATTAACTTTTGTTCCAGCATAGTAATACTTAGTATTTTTCTTTGAAGTTCATGAGAAACACTAACTTAATCAAGAGAAGTTATTATCATACACTTGGAGTGTAGTAATTCAACAAACATCATAGAAGGACCTTTTAATCCCTTCAGGGTGAATAGTTTTAGCTTGGTAATTTAATGTATCGTTTGTTTGTAAAAACTTAGTTATGTGATCTTAATATGTGCATAATATGAACAATACAACTAAGTAAATAAATGATAACAAGATATATAATAAGTATGTAAGACAAGAGATAAGAGTTAGAAAGATCAAACCACAACACAGGGATTTATAGTGGTTCGGTAACGAAGGCTACACTACTTCGCCATTCTCCTCTCCGAGCTCCAAAATCAAGGAGTTTTCTTTCACATGTCAACAAGCTCCCTTTAGGCAGATTTAAAACCACTTTAACATACTTGGCTTACATCGATTTCCGACACTAAGCCAAATGTCGAGTTCTAATCCTAGCTAGAACCAATCTACCACTCACTTTGTATTTTGAGGACTAAAATACTAACCGCACTAACAACACTTCACTTCACCTAGACACTAACATGATCACCTCGATCTATCTACACTCTTTATGTCACCCCGACCTAAACTACGTTACACTTTT
This sequence comes from Tanacetum coccineum, assembly GCA_026074375.1. Taxonomy (NCBI): domain Eukaryota; kingdom Viridiplantae; phylum Streptophyta; class Magnoliopsida; order Asterales; family Asteraceae; genus Tanacetum; species Tanacetum coccineum. The sequence goes on from BQNB010073159.1 coordinate 26,124, forward strand.
TCAGTAACTATACACAATTGGATTTACAAGATTTTTTTACAATCGTAACGATGTTACGAGGACACAAACTAAGCTAATACTTCTTCACTTGATGATAGGAAGTATTCTTCTCTTGCACTTGAGGATCTAAGCTTGGATCACTTGGAAAACAAATGGCTTAAGATGTAAGATCTAAAGGAATGGGATAGAAAAATAGTAAACTGCTTTAGAACAAAAAGAAGTGTATGCAAAAGTAAGAATAAATCAGTGGGGAACTGTCCTGTATTTAGGCAAAGCTGGGAGCCATTTATCTCGCCAGGCCCCTTAGCTCATGTGCGGCCCTCCTTATCACTAAGGGAGCCACCTTATATTAAGGGGGCCCGCCCCTAGCCAGACGCTCCTTTTTTTGTCTTTTTTAGGGGAGGTGTTTTCTGGATCATTTCTAGCACGTTTTTAGGTAAAAAATTTGAATTCAAAATATTTATTTTGAATAAACATTTCTTTTAATATGTAAAAATGTATTGTAACAGTTATTAGAATGTTTGTAAATTTTTTAAAAACAGTGTGAGGTTGGAATAAAAAAATTCCTTTGGTAATAACAAAATGCATCTATGCATTTATTTTATTCACACCTTAAGTGATTAAATATCGAAAGAGAAATTTATGACTAATTACTTGTTTACGTTTAATTTTACATTGAGCATTTTTACATTTTGTGATCACCAAACGTAGAGAGGTCAAAGAATATTAATAACGTTTTTAGGCATTATTTCTATCAACTGATCTTTAACTTGTATGTTTAATGTAAAATCCATGTTCACACATATATGTTTTATTCTAATCTCTATAACAAAACAAGACAATAACTAGAGGAGAGAAAGGATGGCAAAGGTTTTTTCATAGTAGAGAAAGTTAAGAGAGAAATATTAGATTAATGTGTGTGTGAAAATAGAAACAAACTCGACACCTTTCTCCAAGCTATAGTGAGGGTTATTATATACTTATTAGGTATTGCCGCATACTATATACGGCCTTATGGGATTTCTATAGGCTTTGGCCCATCTACCTTACTAAGGTTCCAATTATTATCTATGATCTTAGAAGCTTACGTATTCTATGAGTGACCAGACTTTATTGAATTTCTAACACATATCGCCCTAAAGTCCGAGGTCACTAATAATTTACAAAATCTTAAGCTCTACATTCTACGAATATCTTTGGTCTTTGCTCGTAGTCTTGAATCTTTGTCGTTCATCTTTTGATATGCGTAGTGATCTTTAGACTTTAGGATTTGCTATTATCCTACTTAAACTATCTGCACAGCAAATGGGTTTACAACTTAAACCTACGAGCTCACCAACTTTATGTTGATCTTTTCGAATGATCATTTTCGGGTAATAAAGTTAATGTGCCTAAGGATGAATAGAGCCTTCATGCATTGCCTAGAGAGACTTAGGATGTAGCCCTCCTGGGTTACACACCCCTTGTCATTACATTAGTATCTTACGGTAGTTTTTGGATTGTTTGTTTATTGTACTTGTCCTTTGTTTTGGGATTTTCATATCTATGTGACTATGTTGTCGTGGTAATGACTATCCACGATACAAGTCTCTGCTTGTGTCGAGAGTCGTCATGACACGTTTATGTAAATTTTTCATTTAGTGAATTCTCTATTATCTTATATCAATGTGTTATGACGATCTTGTCCGTTACATCTCGTGTTTCCGCCTTAGACGGGGTGTGATAGATTGGTATCAGAGCCATTGGTTATAGAGAACTAGGTGGTTTGACCTAGACTATAACCTAAGTACCCTCATATAGAACGTGTAATAGGAACTACGTGTGCATTTATGTATATGTGTATTGCTTGGTAAATTGTTAGTACTTACATGATAATTCTATGTGTAATTACGTGTATACTTGTTAATTCGTGAGATCTCTATGTGCTATTTAAATAACTACTAGAATGCGATGACAATAAAGGCATGCCTATGTGATGTAACTATTATGATGTCTGGCCAACGTGACAATAAGTTGCATCATACAACATGGATTTATTGGGATCATAGGATGCCTCGAGGTAATTTCTAGGATAGTAAGCGTAGATAAGATAGAATCTTAGTAGACTTTTATGACATCTTTAGTGTATCATAGTCAGTTTTATTGCACATCGCGTTCTGAACCAATGAGTTAGATTACATAATTAGTTACCTCAAGAGTAAACCACTGCTGTGTCATATCAAGTGTTGTCTTATCATACGATCACGACCTTGGGGACGACTTGTGAAACAAAAGTACTACTAGGAAGTAACAACCATAGGTTTTTGGAGTAGATCATTTGCGTTGACCATTATAACAATTTTCTTCCTGATGACCATGTTTTGGAGATGGTACTGATTCGTTTAAGTGGGTAAGGAGGGTTGTGCATCGCATCACTAGGTCCATGATGACTATCTTCAATACCAGACAACAGCTTAGTGTTTCTGATAGCATGTGTATTGACTCGGTTTCTACGTAAGTGTAGGGAGGACTTCTTTCTTTTCACCCTTCATCTTTACATTTCTTTTTCATTCTTCAACCCCTTCAATGCTAACCAAGACTTCATCACTAACACTTGTTGGGTTTGTTCCAGTGTTACCTCTGTCTTGGTCTGCATTTTCCCTTTTCTTACTTTTTCTACTTTTTATCATACCTAAAGACTTCTATTCTATCTAATGGAATGTCCCTGGGCAGATCCCTCCTATTCTGGCTGGATCGTGGGACAGATACCTAACCTTAACCACCTTATAACTCTATTAAATGAAGTACATGGTCGGTCTATGGGTATTGCCACAGTTGCCATTAAAACCATTTGAAATTCAACCAAGGTACTTATCAAAACATTTGTACCTCGATAGTTTTTATAACTTTTAAAATTTCTCACCCTTCATATGTTCATCGATAAACAAAAATGTTTTGCACATACGAGGAAAAAGCTGCACTAGAGTCATTCAGATCACATTTTTATTTACAAGTTATATATATTTAAATCATTTTCTACCCTATCAAAAATGTCAAATCTCTTGATATTTTGGATATCAATTGATTCAAATATGTATGAAAATTATTTAGGGAGAAAAATGTTCTGATTATATATATTAAGCATTATTAGGAACATTTTAATGCTTCCTCTCAATTTCTGAGGGTCTTATATAGTGTTGAGTACGTTAATTTGAAATATTTTGAATTTCGTGAAAAATTCTTGAAAAAATTCGTACTCAAACACTATATATGCCTTTTATTAGTCTTACACTACTTATTTACATGTTCAGAAGTTTTATAATTACGAGAATTGACCTGGAAGAGTAGAACAAAGTATGACAAAGTCATATTGTCCGCTGAAGCAGTCTAAGGTCTTCCCCGTATTCCCTTCCACCAACAAATTTTTCCAAACTCCACATCAACCTTCTTTCCCACAACTGTCGATCAATGTCTTTTACCATGATGTGAGACCATGTCTTGTATAAGTTACTCCATCTCCTCCTTCGCATGGCCTTGTTATACCCCATCCTCAAATTGGTTGCCATGTCATGAAGAGTTTCCCGAACTGATTAGAGTGTACCGTCACTAAACTTGTGAAGCTCATCAGAACGAATCAATCTCTTTCTGTTCAGCTTGTCTTCATAGATGACTCCTTGAGGATCCGAGAGAGTGGTATATGGTGCTCTTCGGGAGAGGTCTTTATCACATGTTCTTGGCTTAGATATGTTGATCTACTTTTGGTAGCTTTCAACGCCCAGTTGAAGGTCTTCTACTCTCTTCTAAATGACAATACGTCTTGTAAACATACGTAATGCCGCAGCCAAGTCGACAATGATGTCACTCTTGAGATTGAAGAGCTTGTTTTGAACAATGAGAAGCAGCATGTCTTTGATGTCATTTAGATGAAGTCTTGGAAAGTCACCTTCCATAAACTTGTATAATTACTAATCTGATCTTCTAACTTTAATCTCCTCCAAATGACCATAGCCATACCACTTGTTAACTTTGACATTGGTCACTGCCAGAATTCTCTTGCTGGAGTATACATCATGTTTGGATACCCTGTTACTAGCATATCCGTAGAAGGTTTGTGATATGTGTGAAAACACATATCCTTTTTATATCAAAAATGTCCCATAAAATACAAAATTATGCTTTAAATGCTTGTATATTGCTTGTTTTGTCTTTGTGATAGTGTAGGTACGGATATTGCAAAAATCACAAGAAAATGGTCAAAGCCAGACAAACATGGACACGGGAAAGGAAAGAGAATACAAGAGCCGGGAGAATGCTATCAAAGGTCAACAAAAGTCAAACTTTGGTCAAACTTAGTCAAATCACTAAAAGACAAAATCCTATATCTCCCAAAACAGCCCTTAAAGTTAAACCAAATTGCAAAAATGGTCCCTAAACCCTAACGGTGTTAACTCTTTAATATATAAAGAGTTAACACCCGTTAACTCTCATAAATAAACCCACTTGTCCCGGCCCAATATCTTTTCTCTTTTATAAACCAGGTCCGAGCCCAATAATACCCTAGGGTCAAACCAAAGTCAAACGCACCCTTTTATAAAAGAATCACGCAGGAATTTTAGTTTTACTATTCACTATCTTCCTCCTATTTACCCTCCCATCAAATCAAAGGGGTAATTCTAATTAAGTGCGTAGAGAGACAATTCAAGTAACAAGGAATGAGTGGGCAGAGTAAAACGTCATAAGAGCCTCTTATTGGTCAATCCCCACAAAGGGAATGCCACGTGGATTGTGAGAAAACACACAAGGATGCAAGATTTTACACTAAAAGACTTGGAAAAGAAGCACAAGTGTCACATCACGGATTGCCACGATGGCAATCCGTGTGCTCACTTAATGATCTAAGGGCCAAGATTAGAAAGCCAATGATTGAGAAGAATGAAGGGGAGGGATTGATTGGAGCGTCTACCTGACTCAGGGGCCTAGAAGTTTCTCCCAGGCAGTATAAATACAAGCAAGGACTCACTCTCAAGATCATCTAGGAGTAGGATTAGCTTAGGTAGCTTATTTACAGCTTATTAAGTTCAAATTTCGTGTAATTTCCTTTTTAAGCCTTGTATTCACTTTAATTTCTAATAAAATCTTAGTTTCATTTACTTTTTGAGTTTTAATCCAAGTTTTACTTTAATACAATTTTGTTAAATTTTGATCATAATCTCTTGATAAGCTCTCATAAGCTCTCTTTGTTATTACTAAGCTTGTTATACTCAGTTAAGCTTTTACAAGCTTAACTAAGCTTATGTTACTCAAATCTCACTCCCAAATTACCTAAGCTTTATATTGGATGATGAACCAATCCTGGAAGGGTTCATAGACTCTACTGGCTTATTCTAAATAAGCCAGAGCTTGTTGATATAAGCTCTTAGTGAGCTCTCATCCCTGTTTAGCTGGGATTTCAGGTTTTACAACAATTCATCTTTTTCATATTAGCTTATTTTTGAAATTTAGCTTTTCTTGCTTAAATGTTTGGTTAATATGCTTATCTTTGCTTAGTGTAGCTTATTAATGTTCTTATTGTTGATTTATGCTTATTTTGTTTTACTTGTAGACTTAAATCTTAGATTACATATCCTGTCTTAAAATCGGTTTAAAAAGCCAAAAATATTAGTTTAGCATAGTTAGTAGCTTATAGAATCTAGTTTATTTGCTTATTGATATTTGTTGATTAGGGTTGTTATAAGCTTATCATAATCTGGAAAATGAAATTTTTCTCTCTAAATCTTAATTTATGATTAAGTATTTTAGTATAAGAAAACTTATAGCTCAAATCTGTTAGAGACCTTAAAGTTGATGTTGTTGTTCTCATTTAAGTGTTTAAATGAATTTGAGTAATGTTCTTTAAGTGTGCATGCAGTAGTTTTGTGCATTTGATGTCAACTGCATCAGGTAAGGTAGATAGCAAAAAGGTTATTTTCATCATCAAAAATCAGAGGATGGATTTAGATTATAAGATTTAATTTTCAGAGCATAAGTAGATTTAAGGTCATATTTAATGAGTTTGCACTTAGTTTTTAAAAATAAGTTCTTTTGAGTATCTGTTTTAAGC
>BQNB010073160.1:0-16626 GCA_026074375.1 Tanacetum coccineum
GCCGTCGTCAAGTGCCGCGTCTTAAGCCTTGAGGGCAAGGCTCATCTAACAGGGGGAGACTATAACACCCCGTGTTTTAGGTTCATTGACGTCGTCAATAAATTAACTATGTACTTTTAGTATTGTATGCGTTTGCTTTTAATCGTAATCGATAAGTTAAATCGCGTAAGCTAAAAATAATCAATCAAAGTAAACGGGCATCAATCAATTAAATGTTTATAACAACAAAGTATTAAATAATTATTTTGAGAATAATTATGGTCATTTTTCATTTTATTTTTATTGGTTACGTACATTTACTACGTTTCGCGATAAAGTACGTTTAGGCATACCCGGAACCACATTAATTAATCTACGCTTCAACAAATACTTAGTTTTACATTCCAACACTCTAAGTTTTTAAATTTTAACCTGTTATCATTGTTGGTCAAATGGTGCTTGAAATAAATCTAGTAGGACATAAATCCTTCAAGTAATTACCTTATATGAAAAACTACATTTCTGTAACTTAGTAAATAATAATGATAAATTTATGTAAAATATCAATAAAAACTCTTATCTGGATTCCCTCCTCCTCATATTCTTCACGATAAGAAGCCTAGGGAGACAACTAGAAACCCTTTCCCCCCTATCCCACGTGAACAACAACAATAATAGACAAGAAGCACACATTCCATACCACTTGGTCTTGTACAACCTTTCTACATTAAAAACCTAGCTAGTTATGTTTCACTTTGACCATATAATCTCCTTAAGACCCTCCTTTGGTTCCCAAGACCTCTATTTCATCTTTGACCATCTAATATCATATATATACTAGTATGAAAGAGTAAGAACACACACATACACAAAAACACTTGGTAAAAATCAAAAGAATCCTCTCTTTCTCTCCTTATGTAGCCACGGCTACAAACACCCCTTCTAAACAATTCATACAAATTTTTCTTCAACACATACAAGTAATCTCACATCATATCTAAGATACCTCAAGATGATTTGAAGCATTGGTTAACCATTTGCAAGTGTGGAAACAAGAAAAGGAAGCTAGGGTTTTTATAGGAAATCTAGGGTTTTAAAGGGTGCAAGTTTGGTTTTAAGGTCTAAACAAGGGTTTAGGACAAATTTCTCATCATCATACATCAATACAAGGTTATTTAAAAATCTTTATGTCTTTACTTTTATCATTTTTAGGAGTATATATGTTCTATATAGCTAAATCACCATTTAGGGCTTTTAAACATGTTAAATGGATAACTTACTTATGATTATGATTTTTAACACTTTTACATATGATATGTTATTGTTAATATCATGATAAAATGGACATAGAAGTATTGTACCATGTTGATTTAGTGTAGAAATGGTTATATACAAAATTAGGGTTTTAAAGGCTTTTTAAATATGTTACAAGTAAAAGTATGGCAAATGGCATGTTAATCTTGTTTATGGACTTTTGGTTATGTTATATGAACACTAAATTAAGGTTATAATGGAAGTATAACTTTTCTACACCTTTGGTTAATGCATAAAAGGGTTATGTATAAACTTGTTAAATAAAGGTTACTTAAGAAAGTATTAAATTTAAAGAGTTGTTATGGACTTGTTGTCATGGAATTTTGGACAATTATGGATTAGTGGACTCTAATATATGTATGACATATAATATATATATGGTATAGAATACTTGTGGTAAATTACAAAGTTGAAAGTATAAAAACAAAGGTTAAATATGGACTTAAAAAAGTCATTCAATATTTCTGTCAAAAATTCGTATAAAAATATATTTGAAGACGAATCCGGTCATGTAAGAAACTTGAAAAACGGATAAATAACGAAAAAGTTACGGTAAAAACAAGTTATACGATAAATAAACGAATTTATAAAAGAATTTTTATAAAACAATTTATAAAAATTATATAAAACAGCAAGTTTAGTATTTTTAACAGATTACACATATTTTTAGGATTCCAAAATGATAAGAAACGAAAATTTTCAATTAATAACGAATGAGTTATGAATTTCGCGAGTTTACGACAATTAATACTTTTATAAAACTATTTTTATAAAAGTTACTATTCATGACAGAAACTTTTATTTTTGTAAACCTCATAAATCAATGGAATTATCAATTACGAGAACGTGATCGAAAGAATCGCTAAAAACAGAGCTATAACAAATAAAATACGACGTTTACGGATTTTACGACGGCAAAAACTATATAAATAAACTTATGATCTGGTGTCAACAGTAAAAGTTACTGTTCACCAGTAGGTCCAAAATTTGAAAATGTCAAATTTTGATAACTCGACTCAATACGAAAATGTGAGCGCAAGAAACACCTCAAACGGACTTGAAACGTGAAAGTTATGTCGTTTTTACCAAAAGTGTGTTTATAAACGTTTTAACTTTATAAACATGATTTCACGAAAACAAATTTAATGTGGAATAAAGCTATATGAAGAATTATGCATGGTAGTAATTACCCAATTGATAAAGTACTTATACGACCTTTAAAATAAATAGGTTGCATCTGACGATTTGCGTAGATCAGCATAATCTGTGAATATTTGGATTATCATTAACTCAGGTAGAGTTCCATAGCCCCATTTTACATGAATTGTTTTAATATGTTTTTGGGGTGATTAAACATGAAATGTTGAACATTGTGACCCAAAGTGGTTAATTTTACATTATGATTACGTGTTGCCTAAGTAGCAATAACCCTAGTTGAGCCCATTATCATGAACTGTCAATTACTGGATTGTGAGCACGAATGTTATGAATAGATCTACTGGGATTGACATCCCCGTTCAGGGTGATAGCTATCATTGGCAAACGAATGTATATCATTTCGAACGTAGGAGTTGCGGGTTTTAGAACTACATCACGGCAATGTAGGAGCCATTTATATGGTATTATGTATGTCAAGCTCAGAGGTCATGAGCATAGGGCAACGTAATTACATCTATATTATTATCTGCATCTGTTGCATTATCATACACGTTGGGCAATCTTGTGTCCTCAATATATGAATTTATCAAACCTATGAATATCACCAACATTATGTTGACATTTTAATGCAATGTTTTTCTGGAGATCATAAGCATAAGGGTGCCAAGGATACATTGGTTGATTTTGTTTGAGGAATGTCTTGCTAAAGATTTGGTTGCATTATATTTTGGAAACTCAGTGTTGGGAAACCAGTAACTTTGTAAAAATAACAATGAACTACGTTAAATGCTCTGGGCTATTTTGTGTCAAACATATGTTAAATCCAATGTAACATTTAAATGACTTTTTTGATCGTTCATATATAAACTTGTGTTATTGATCTCGAAGAAACCCGCCCCGACACCTTATTCCGCTTAGACCAATTTGTGTGTGTTTACAATTGGTATCAAGAGCCAAGGTTATAGAGAAACCAGCGACAAATGTTTTTGCTGGACTATACCGGTCCTTCAAACAACGAAATCATCATAGGGTTTTACACGGGACATACATATGTGCATACATTCATGCATACACTACTTGATTGCATTAGTTATAGGACCTAATGCATTCAAAATTGATTTATCAAGTTATGATATAAATGTAGACTTTTACTATAAGAGGTTCTTATATTAAATACTGATATAAGCTATTTAATGATGATTCAATTTAAGTCATGAGAGATTCAAATGAAGCGGGGGTATACATACACGGAGGTTTGCCCAGCCCATTTAAGGGTTATCAGAACTTAGAGATCACTGTAGAGCCGATGATCACGAGTAACCTTGAGCTTGCCTATGGATACCAGAGCACCCATTACGTGGAGCCGCTCTCAGCTCCACCCTAACTAGAATAACGTGCCTGGCCCTGAGGAGCCAGAGCAGGCACCACCTTCGCCAGATTATGTTCCATGGACCCAGAGCATGCTGATGATGAGATTGTTGCCAAAGAGATCCGCCATAAGCTGAAGGAATGCCTCACCCACTGCTCAGTCACCAACTAAGTCCTAGAGTCCTAATCATGAGGCAACCCAGAGGAAGGATAGGACGATGAGGATCCAAAGGTGGATCCTGTCGATTATCCTTCTGAATGGAGGAGATGATGCGATGACGAGGAGGATCATCATAGGGATGAGAAGGTGGAAACAATTTATAATTTGAAATATGGGCCATCGAGCCGATGAAAATGAGAGGAGAGGAGGAGCACCTAGCTCCTGCCGAACTCTATAGTTGAGCATAACAGCAACGATCAGGCCCCATCAGCGGAGGAAGACAGGTCTTCTAGACTGAAGAGTCTGCGCTACACCCACCACCACACCTCATAACGTGTGACAGCTAAGGATTTCTAATCCCGCTCCAGTACCTACACAGTACGTCCTGATGCCGAGTTTTCCAATTCTCGCTATATCTACTCCACCATCATCACCACTCTCCCCATGGTCTTCACCACTTCCCCAGATACCTTCTCCATCACTACCACTATCACCACCCTCACCTGTGTTATCTCCAGCACCACCTCCTGCCTAATTCCGTTTCAATGGGCAAACGAGCTGCTATGATTCCAGATGAGAGCTGAGGCCCCGCATCTACTATCCATTCTCTACCATTACCACCACCTTCATACTCTCCCCCACCATATCAGATGCACCCATCATAGGATACCACCAATCCTTGCCCCATATCAATTCTTAACTTCAATCACCACCATTGCTACTACCCTCTGCTAGTCGTAGGGAGGACATACCCGAGGTTACCTTACCACCTCGGAAGAAGTTAGGTAGCGCTCCTTGGATCCAGAAGTACGAGGTAGGAAAGAGCACCATCTGCTACTGCCTAGACCGGCTGGAGGTCTTAGGGTAGACTACGGCTTTGTTGCCACTATGGATAGGGAGATCAGGCGTGATCCAGAGAGAGGTTGGATATGGGATCACCGACTCGTGGGATGAGATAGTTGAGACCCTGCAGGGGGTACCAGTTAGTACAAACAGTATTTGGTCTGACATATGACAGCATTCGAGCTAGGGTTAGGCTAGACACGAATGAGATTATTATACGAGGTTAAGACGATGAACAGAGTCCAGAGACATCAATTGGCTGGTTCGGCTCAATATGGTATGTTTGAGAGACAGACGAAGCACATGCATATACACGACATCAATGGAGACAAAGGCTATATGCCCTGAGATGCTTGGAGGCGATCGATTGATACCCGTGATTCTTGCCCGCGGATAGGTAAATGTCGACCTCGCGCACTACCGTACTGGTTCAGATGTCAGAAATTAGAGAGTTGCATGCTGATGATCACAGGTAGGACAGGCTGTGACATCAGAGATGCTGAAGGCAGAACCCATAGGAGATCTACAAAGCTGAAGAGTTTTGGACATTGATCGAACCCGACAGGCTACAGGCTTATACAGACATTGACAGTGATGCAGTCATTATAGGGACAGGTGACCATACTACAGGGACAGGTGACAGCACTACAGGGATAGGTTACCGCACTACAGGGATAGCAAGGACCCGTTGGAGGTCCAAACAGCCCAGATCGCCAAAGAGGCTGGTACCAGTTCCTAGGATTAAGATCATGATAATGGCTAGATCAATTTTGGATAAAGCCTTCCCGGCTAGTAAAGGCTTAGGTTTGTTATATTATTTTGTAACCTAATCGTTAATGATCATTGTATCTGAACCCTTCATGTATGTTTTCCAATTTATATATGGAATGTGTTATTATTATAGATCACTCTGAATCTAAATGTGTTTATGAATAATGTCGATTTGGTTAAATCATTGTTGATTACAATTCAGTTGTAATATTTCACTGTGTTCGTGATCTCACTTAATTATCATGTAATATATCATGTCATGGTTAGATTTTAATGTAATATCTAACGGTTATGTATTTTCTTGGATTGAAGAAAATGGCACCAAAACGAGCCACAAGGTCAACACCGGTCACAACAACCCTAGCCCCACACAACAACCACCACCACATTGTTCACTAATGCCTAACTTCAGGCAATGATTGACCAAGGTGTCACTGCCGCTTTGGCAGCACGTAATGTAAACAGAATGGAAATGACAGCCACCACTCGAGAACGGTATGGCAGAAAGGACTAAACACGTGGTTTGAGAAGCACTTTACCATACTTTATAAAGTTGCAAACCTCTATATTTCAAAGGCACTGAGGGAGTTGTTGAATTAACTCAGTGGTTTGAAAGGATGGAGACTGTTTTCCGCATAAGCAACTGCTCTGTGGAAAATCAGATAAAGTTTTCCACTTGTACTCTTCTAGCAGGTGCTCTAACATTGTGGAATTCCCATGTTTTGACTGTCAGTCATGATGTTGCATATGCAATGACATGGGCCGATCTATAAAAAGAAAATGACTACAAGTACTGTCTCACTGAACAAGTGAAAAAGCTCGAGGCTGATTGTGGAATTTAAAAAGTGAAAGGTCCTGATGTTGATTGGGTACAACTAACGTTTCTAGGGAACTAGCACTGCTGTTTGTTTATGAAGTTTCCTGGGAGTCTGACAAGATTGCAAGGTACGTCGCGGATTGCACCCGACATGAAACCATGAATATTTGTAGCATCAAGCCGAAACCATGCAAGAGGCTGTTAGAAGGCCACTGAACTAATGGATAAAAAGTCAAGCGCCCCCACCATTGCTGAAAGACCAGGCTAAGAACAAAAGGAAGTTTTGAAAACACTTCCCGAAACAATCCAAACCAACAACAACATAACTAGAGGTAGAACACTGGCAAGCTTATACTACATGACTGGTGAAAAAAAGCCATACAGGGATTCTAAACCCAATGCGCTAAATGCAACTATCACCACGACAGGCCCGTGGTGCTCCAAACTGCCACAATGCCAACAAATTTGCCATTTTGCCTATGACTGTATTGAGTGCGGGAAAAGCTAACAATCATAGGGGCACTAGGTCAAGGCCAGAAACCTAATTACTTCGAGTGCGGAGGTTTCGAGGACACTTTAAGAGGAATTCCCAAAGCTGGAAGAACAAAAAAAACTATGAAATCAAGTTGGTAATGACAGGCTCCACCAAAGTGTATGTGGTGGACAAAGCAGGGAACAAACCCAGACACCAACCGTCGTGACGGTACATTCCTTCTCAACAACCCTTGATCCATCTATATTATTTGATACAGGTGCCGATAGAGTTTTGTTGTCTACTGCAATTTAGTCCCCAATGGATATACACCCATCTACCTTAGATCACCCCTCGCGATCATCTGCATGAGTCTGACCTCTAGCCTGAAGTGCCTGAATCTGTCCCAATGCTGCTGATAATTGTCCCTGCAATGATGAAACCAGTGCAATTAATGTCATCATCAGTGACTCCTGTGAGGAGATACAGTAATCTTGCATCTGAGTATGAGTCCTATATACTTGCAGTTCATGGTGAACTGCCAAACTTAACCTAACGGAATGTGCCCAAGTCTCTCGGGAAACCAGGGCCTCCTGATCCAACAGTCATGCTGTCTCATAGTGAAACCGTCTATCCTCGACCAATCCATCAACCCTCTGAAATAACTGAGTCTGCCTATCCTGAGTATCCTCTATCACATCATAAATATCCTGTGTGTCCTGCTTCTGAACCGAAGCAAGCTTGGTCACTCTAGTATTGACCCCCTCGAGGGCCATTGGTGCTACCTCCTCAACAGCCTCTGTCGAGTCTACCCAAACATCTCTAATCCCATAGCCGACCTCCTCGGCTCTCTAACGTCTAATCTCGGCATCCATAGTGCTGATAAACCCATAATCCGCTCTATGACCTCTAGTAGGTCTAGGAGCAGCAGTCGCACTCTCCCCTACCTCATACCTCAATGTGAGAGCAGTCAGACATAACCTGTTATGAGGTGGTAATTCGGCCTCGGGAATGTCCTCCCTACGGTCAACTGGTGGTGGTTTGAACAATGAGGATGGTAGTGGTGGTAGTGCTGATGATGGTAATGGTATTGATGTGGGTACATGTGGTGGTAAATGTAGTGATGATGGTAGAGGTGGTAATGGTGGTGATGGACGTAGTGGATGATGAGTGGATGGTGATGAGGCTCTCAATCTACCCATGGCAGCTCTGAAGCCTAGGGGTGCATGCACATGGTTAGGGCTACCATATGGGTGAGGTACTATAGTAAGTGGTGATGATGGAAGTGCAGGTGTAGCTAAACACCTAGCAAGGCGTTCCTCTATAGAGGGTGGTGATAGTGAGATGAGTGGTGATGGTGGTGGTGGTGGTAAGGCAAGAAGTCTCTCGACCTCCTCCTCTAATGGAAAAGGCATAGGTGCCTCGGGTCGGATAGATATCCTAGCAGTGTGCCGTCTGGGTGATGGTACAGGTGAAGGTGTAGCCTCATCAATCTCAAATGCCTTTGTATCCCTAGCTGAGGGAATAGGGTCAACAATAGGTATAGCATGAGAGTCGGCGGAAGCTAGGTGCTCCTCCTCCTCCTTATCATCATCCTCATCCTCAAAGGGCTCCTCATCCTCGTCATCAGTATCATCATCATCGTCCTCATCATCGGAGGGCTCATCATCATCATCCCCTCCGTCAGCGGGATAATTAGCATGATCCTCCTCGGGGTCCTCCTCCGGATCCTCCTCCGGGTCAAAGTCCGTCACATAGCCCGGCGATAAGGCTATGGGTGAGGCATCAGCGGGTATAGGCTGGTCCTCCCAGGGTGCCTCATCATCAGATGGCACTAAGTACTTAGGGTACTCAGTCTTAGGTACGTATGGTACCTCGGCAGGTGAAGGTGGATGCTCAGGACTGGGTACGTAGTCGGGAGATGGAGGAGCTACCGGCTGCATAGGGAGTCCATCGTATCCGTATACGATGACTCATGGAGAACCTCCATCAGACAGCTCCTCATCAGCTCCCCAAAAGACTCTCCCTGGCTCGGAATCAGTGTAGACAGATGTGTAGGTGACTGTGGATGCTGAAGACATGACAGAGTCTATAACACTTAAATAGAGTTTACATTAGTACATATATAAGACCCATAATAATATACTTAATATATTATAAACATGTATTAGAACCATGCAGCATCTAGGATACCCAACTAATGCAGCAAGTAATGTATGAATGAATGTCCCATAAAAATCCCTTTTTATGATACAATGTTTGAAAATGGTTATAGTCCAAGTAAAAACGTTTGACCTGGTTCTCTATAACCTTGGCTCTAGATACCAATCTGTAACACCTCCAAATTGGGTCGCAGCGGAATAATGTGTCCGGGAGCGATTACTCATAGATCAATAGCACAAATATAGAACGACTCTAAAAGATCGTTTGAAAATACGATACATGGAATTATTGAAATTGTTTAATACAAAGCACAACTCTTAAATTGTCAACTTTGAAATAACAAGATTTAGATCATAACCAATATCCCAAATGTGATGAACACCAAATCTATTATGCATGACTCCCCAAAAGATATCCCCAAATGTATCCTTAGCACCTCGGTGCCTCATTACCCGAGAAAACATGCTTAAAACGTCAAATAAAGCAGGTTTGGGTGAATTCATAGGTTCTATGTAAAAATGTAATGTATGACTGCAAGCTTTACCCCGTGATGAAGCAACAGTTGCAAACATCACAAAATGTAATTACGTTTCTCCAAGCTCATGACCCAGAAGCTCGACATGATAATGAATTGCAATATTAATTGCCACACTGCCCCTTGATGATGTTCTAACTCGCAACATCCTAAATCCGACATGGTATACATCTATTGTCCGATAAACCGGCACAGTGAGCGTTACTCACCCGAACGGGGATGTCAATCCCAAATAGATCTATTTATAACATTCGCTCTCACACAAAGTAATTGACAGTTCATGATAATGGGCTCCATAGGTTATCGCACTTAGACCAAACACGTAATCATGTAAAAATGACACATTTTAGCGTCCAATCGGAGAACAATGCATTTTCTCACCCCCAAAAGTTTAAATCATTAGATATATTTAAAACATGGGGCTATGAGAACTCACCTCCGGTAAAGGAAGTGAATGAAAATAAAATCAGTGAATGAATCGACAGCGAAATCCGAGTGCAACCTATTAAATATAGGCGTATAAGTTAACCAGATGTACTTTGAATATCTATACCACATATAAATCATATAGTTACATCACCCACCTAAAGTGTTTGTTTAATTATAAAATTAAACACTTTATTTGTACTTGTAAAATAAGTGTTCAAGTATTCGTGTTTCGTAATAAATGGTATACTTGGACCAACAATTCGTTTATTTGCCAAAAATACTTGATGTTTATTTACATAATTCATTATATAAAGAATTAATTATTTGCAGAAAATAATATTTATAAGTTTATAAACGTTCATAAAGTACACTTTTAATAAAAACGTCGTATCTTCCTCATTTTAATCCCGTTTTCATCGTTCCTTACATGTATGGATTCGTATTTGAAAAATCTAATCAAATATTACATTCATTATATTCATATTTACTGTTATGAACAGTAACAATAAGTGTAGATTTATAAAAATACTTTTTGTAAATTTTAATTGTTGAAATCGTATATTTATTGTATCTTATTCGTTGTTAATCGGTTTTAGATTCTTATGTCCACAGGCTTTCATATTATATTTTATATCATCTAAAATAGTCCATGTCACGGTATGTTTCTGAAAAAAAATAGTTTTTATAAAATCACTTTGTTTATTTTATTACATAAACATGAAAAAGTCATAACTAGTTCATTATCCATTGGTTTTTCAAGTTTCTTACCTTTTTAGAATCCTTACAATATCTACTTTTACAGAAAAATATAAAAGAAATATCTCAGATTCGAAATCATATAGTTTTTATAAACTTAGTTTTATAAAAACACTTTTATACGCATAATCTCGTAAAAATCATAACTCCTTCGTTATTTATCAGATTTTCAAGTTTCTTATATGCTTAGATCCTTATGAATAACTAAAAATTTTTATAAAATATAAATAAAATTCAAGTTAGTTCGAATGACAGTAGCATATAAAAGATTAATTAAACATATTTTATACACTTTTAAACTTTATATAAAATTACACAAGTCTCAAATTTTTATAAATTAACATCTATGGTATATAAATTAAGTCTTCTACATTGTGTCCCGTTATCGAAGTCCATATTGTCTAAGAAAATTGTGACAACATATTTATTTACTTTCTAAACTTTTTATAATTAAATCAACTAATCATAAACTTACAATAATTATATAAAACTACCCAATTGATTGTAAGATCTGTTTTAAAAACATATTAACATATTTTAAACATCATCTTAATCACAAGAAAAGTAAATATCTGGAAGTATATTATGATTTCACTTTATAAACTTCAATAAGAAAACCTATGTGATGATTTAACTACACAATTATATAAAACATGAAATTAAATTATTGAAAAGATTAGGGTTCTTAAAAGACCTTAATAAAAGAGTTGATGATAAATCATATCACACCTGTGTTTTTAAGTCATTTACGACGTCGATAAACCTACTATTTATTTTTTAGTGTTGTACGCGTTTGCTTGTAAATTTCATGTATTAAGTAAAATCGCGTAAGCTAAAAATTTGCGTTCAATGTAAACGGGCACCAAACCATCAAACGTTTACATCAATTAAGTATTAAATAATTATTTTGAGAATAATTATGGTCTTTGTTTATTTTATTTTTATCGGTTACGTAAATTATGTACGTTTCGCGATAAAGTACGTTTAGTCATACCGAACCACTTAATAATCTACGCTCAGCAAAATACCCAACAATTGTAACTCTCCAATACCCAAAGTTTTATTAAATTTACCCAAGTTAATATTACTTTACACTTTGTACATTAGGAAATAAATCAAGACACAAATGCTTGCAAGTAAACATCTTTTATATAAAAGTTACAACTAGTAACTTGCATATATTTCACTAGATAATGTGTTAAATAACTAAAGGCTTCTAGAACCCTTTTTCCCCCTCCATTTCCACGGCAACAACAACAATATATGAGACATATAGCACATAATTTTCACACCACTTGGTCTTGTACATCTTTTACTCATTAAACATAGCCATACCATGTTACCTTGACCTAAGACAAGACCATAAGTCTTCCTTAAGACCCTCCTTTTGTTCCTTAGACCACTATTGCAATCTTTTGACCATCCTAGCTCATACATATACAAGTATGCAAGTAGTAAACACATAGATAGCAAACACTTAACCAAAAATCAAACAAAAACCTCCCTTTTTGCTCCTTTAAGCCCACGGCTCAAACACCCCTTTTGTAATAATCCATATCAAATTTTCTTCAACCTATACAAGCCATTACACATCCATCCTAAGATATACTAAGGTGTTTGCAAGCCTTGGTTAACCATTTACAAGTAGTTATCAAGAAAAGGAAGCTAGGCTTTATATTTGGAAAACTAGGGTTTTCTTGTTTGCAAGCTTGGTTTAAAAATCTAAACAAGGGTTTAGATTGTATTTCTCATCATCATACATCACTTTAAGGTTATCTATAAACCTTTATGTCTTTACTTTTCTCATTTTTATAAGTATATATGTTCTATATAGTTAAATCACCATTTAGGGTTTTAAACATGTTAAATGGATAACTTACTTATGATTATGATTTTTAACACTTTTACATATGATATGTTATTGTTAATATCATGATAAAATGGACATAGAAGTATTGTACCATGTTGATTTAGTGTAGAAATGGTTATATACAAAATTAGGGTTTTTAAAGTACTTAAGGAAAGTTATGTTTCATGTGATGTTAATAATTTGTAAATCTTGTTAACTTGGATATTTGTACAATCGTGGATCTAATGGACATATTTATATGTAAGACATATAATATACTTGGTATAAAATACTTGTGGTAATTTACAAAAGTAAAAAGTACATAAAACAAGCTTTATATAAAAGTATACATATTAAACATAAAGGGGCTGTTTGGATTTCGAAATACTAACAGTGGGTTTGACATTTTATAAAGATAATACGTCTCATGACGATTCCAAAAAGGTAAGAAACTCGAAAAACGGATTAATAACGAAAAAGATACGCTAATTACGAGTTATACGTTAATTAACGATTTATAAAATAACTTTTATAAATATTATACAAAACAGAAAGTTTGGTAGTTTTAACAGATTATACATATTTTTAGGATTCCAAAACAATAAGAAACGTAATTTTTCGATTAAAAACGAAGAAGTTATGAATTACGCAAGTTTATATACTTAAAATGTATAAAAATATTATTATAAAACTATTTTTATAAAAAGTTACTGTTCATGACAGAAACTTTAATTTTTGTATACTTCATAAATAAATATAACTTTCAATTACGAGAACGTGCTCGAAAGAATTACTAAAAACGGAGCTAAAACGAATAAAATACGACGTTTACGATAATTCGAGTTTATAAAAGTACTGTTCATCAGAAGGTTATAAAATATAAAAATGTAATATTTTTATACATCATCTCAATACGAAGACGTGGACGTAAGAAACGCGAGAAACGGGTTTAAAACGGGAAAGTTATGCTAGTTTTACTAAAACGATAATTATAAACGTTTTCACTCTATAACAACGATTTCTAAATTACAAATAGACGGTGATGAAGCTATATAGAATTATATGTGGTTATCAAAGTACTATATTACTAGGGAGTTTCATAATGAGGCCTCTTCGGGGTGGCGTATCGACGAGTTGTTGGATTTACGATTTAAAGTGTCCTAGCTCCTCATACGTCACTACATGACCTCTTAAATTATGATAGCCCGAACGATAGTATGATGTAACTAACATAGACTTGTATATGATGTTAGTTAATCAAAGCGATTAGTGCTTATACGACCTATGTTAATTTAGGTTGCATTCGATCATTTACGTGACGCGCTATCTGTGATATTTGGATTATCAGTAACTCAAGGTGAGTTCATAGCCCCACATTTTTACGATTTCAATGATTTATAACTTTGGGGTGGAAACATGCTTTGTTTTATAAATTGGACGCAAGTGGATATTTTATATTGATTACGTGTTTGCCTAAGTAGCGATAACCCATCTGTGCCCACTTATCATGAACTGTTAATTTCTGGTTTGGAAGCGCGAGTGTTGTAAATAGATCTATTTGGGATTGACCTCCCCGTTCGGGTGACTAGCTATCATCGGGAACGAACGTTATAGCAGGTCGGATTCGGGATGTTTTGGGTTAAACATCTGATCAGGCAGAATAGCAATATTTATTATTGCGAATATAATTGTCGAGCTTCAGTGTCATGAGCTTAGGAAAACGTAATCGGATTTTGTGATGTTTGTATCTGTTGCATTATCACGAGGAAAGTCTTGCGGTCCTGCATATTATATTTTACTAACCTATGAATTCACCAATATTTTGTTGACGTTTTAAAGCAATGTTTTCAGGTGTTCAATAGGCACGAGGTTTCAGGGATACATTGGTGACACTTTTGGTTATCACCCTAAAGATTTGGATGTAATATGTTTTGGGAAATGTATTGTCAATCTTTGTAATATCAAACACTGAACAAGTAAAGCTGCATGCTTTGTGTAACAAGTCTTTTATCAAATCCAATGTATCATTTTTAAACGACTTTTTGTCGTTCTTATATATATCTTGAGCAATGTTATTGATCTGAGAAGTAACACACCCCGGAGACCCTTATTCCGCTGCGACCCAATTTGGGGGTGTTACAGATTGGTACCAGAGCCAAGGTTATAGAGAACCAGGTCAAATGTTTTGCTGGACTATAACCGTTTTCAAACATTGCATTCATAAAAAGGGGTTTTTACGGGACACACTAGTTGTTGCATTAGTTAGTTATACAAATACATTCATAATTGGTAAACTGTTTTAAAATATATTACGTATATTGCAATAAAGAGCCCATAAATAAAACTCATATAGTTATTTCTGCAGGCACAGTAGTCCATGTCCAGCTGATTCCGCAAGTTACCTATACCATTCTGTTCACTCTGAGGCACGATCATGGAGTATCCCATATGAGGATCCTTACGAGGAGGCTGCCAGACAGTTACTGGAGCAAGCACCACGTTCTCTAGAGTATGTACCTAATCCCATGGAGCTGGAGGAAATCTAATCAAATATTACATGTATGGATTTGTATTTGAAAAATCTAATCAAATATTACATTCATTATATTCATATTTACTGTTATGAACAGTCACATAAAAGTGTATATTTATAAAATTAACTTTTTTGTAAATTTAATTGTTGAAACGTATATTTATTGTATCTTATTCGTTTTAATTCGGTTTTTAGCGATTCTTATGTCCACGGCTTCATAATTAAATTTTCTATCATAAAAAATAGTCCATGTCCACTGTATGTTTCTGGAAAAAAAATTAGTTTTTATAAAATTACTTTTATAAAGTTACTTTTGTTTATTTTATTACATAAACATGAAAAAGTTATAACTAGTTCATTATCCATTGGTTTTTCAAGTTTCTTACTTTTTTAGAATCCTTAAAACATCTACTTTTACAGAGAAATATCAAGGAAATATCTCAGATTTGAATTTATAGTTTTTATAAACATAGTTTTATAAAAACACTTTTATACACATAATCTCGTAAAAATCATAACTCCGTCGTTATTTATCGAATTTTCAAGTTTCTTTTAAAAGTTTAATTAACTTGTTTTATACACTTTTAAACTTTATAAAATTACCACAAGTCTTCTTAATTAATAAATTGCATCCCTTGTGTATAACTTAAGTCTTTTACATGATTTTCATCATATTGTGTCCATATTGTCTAAGGAATTAGTCCAACATATTTATTTATTCATAAACTTAATAAATAAATTGTTCATCATTAATTCATAGACATATTTTATAAATTTCTCTATGCTTGTGTAATATATGATTCCTCATTCTAACATGATTTTTAACATTATATCAACATATAACTATGTGGTTTGAACCATGATCCAACATGTAAATACATTTTATAAACTAGTAAAGTTTCCTAGGTGATGACTTTAACTACACATAATTATATAATACATGAATGAAAGTATTGAAAAGATTAGGGTTTAGGTAACCTTAAATGAATGCTTGATAAGTGATGAACAAGATCAAACCCTTTTGAGCTAAACCCAAATTCGAAAATGTAACAAGAAACCCTAACTTTCTTTCCTTTGAATAAACCCTTGTAACAATTAACGAAGCTTCCAAGACTCTTTTAAACACCTTAGGTATGATATGTATTAACCCTAGTATACTTGTATGACTTTAAAAATCAAAGTAATGAATTGTTTTGAGTGGGGATGTTGAGCCGTGGATATGGGATGGCTTTTAAGAGAGATTGTGTGTTTTTACTTGGTGACAATGAGATGGAATGAAGTGTTTACCCTTTTATGAACCAAGTAAGCATGGTGTTTAATTTGAAATAACTATAGGGGACATGCTAGGATGTGATCTTACAAGGCATGCTCTTGTAGTTTGATTCTTCTGTCTTGCCGTGTAGTAGTGAATAGAAGGGAGAAGATGGGACATAGAATCCTACGGTTAATGCATTAGAGTTTATTTGTTGGTTAATGAAT
>BQNB010073160.1:16816-32202 GCA_026074375.1 Tanacetum coccineum
TTACTGTTTATAATTAAAGTAATTAAACTAATTAAAATTTAACCTAATTTAATTATTTAAATTAAATAAACTAACTAAAGCTAACTGCTGTTAAAACAAAAGGACTAACAGGGAAAAGGGACAAGGACTAACGGGGTAACAGGCTAACTAACCACAGGGACTAACAATGTTAACTATAAAAGAAGAAATTACACAAATGGTCCCTGAGGTGGACCCCGATATGCAAGGTGGGTCCAAAGTGCTTATTAGCTAAAAGTCAAAACAGGAAACTTATAGAGGGGCTTAAGGGGAACAACTTTTGTAAAAGCACTTATGCTTTTAGTTGGCTTAATAAGCTAGAAAAGTGAGCTTTTGGACTGCAAAAGCTTAATAAGCTTATAAGCTTATTTTTCTTTCTTATTGAGATTTAAGCCAACTAAATAAGCTAAAACTTATGGGGGACAGTTAAATAGGGTAAGGGAGTCCTAAATATGAGCTATGGAAATCTAATAAGCCCTAAAATAAGCTGAACTATGAATAAGCTATATTGACAGTTTTAAAATAAAACAGAAAAAAGGGAACTTTAAGCCTAGAATAAGCTATGCTAAAGGGTGAGATAAGCTATAAGATTTCAGGGACTTAAAGAACTAGTAATAAGCTACAATAAAAAGCTAAAAATCCTAAGTGCTTAATATCTAAATAAGCTAGAAAAGTGGGCTGAGTTATGGTGCTCAGCACCAGGGGAGCTCAAACAGTGAGCTTAAGGGCTTTTTGAGCTTATGCAATAAGCTCTAAAGAGCTTTTGAGCCAAAACAAACCACAAACAGATTAAAAGGGGTCTCCAATGAGCTTATTTTCAAAACTTGGTTTATAAATGAGGATTTAAACCTGCTGATGTTGGGGCTTGAAAATGGGGGTTTTCAAAGAATCATGCATACATACACTTTGACTCATACTTGGTCAAACCAAAGGGACAGAACAAGTGGTGGGGTAAATGGCTAGAAATACTCAAATAAGCACAACAAAGTGTGCTTAAGCTGTCTACACAGCTTGAGCACTTGAGATCAATTTGGCTTATTCTAAATTTGACAGAATACAAAAAGGTACTTAAAAACTTATTTCAAAACTAAAAATGATAAAATAAGCTACAACTAATTGGGAGCAGATAAATAGGAGAGGGGAATCCTAAATAAGCTAAAGCAACCTATAATAAGCCTTAAAATAAGCTGTTCTATTGTTAAGCTAAAATGATAGTTTATATAAAAAACAGAAAAAGTGCTACTTTAAGGCCTAAATAAGCTAAGCTAAAGGAGGAAATAAGCTACAAAACTATGGGGAATTAAAGGGCTACCTATAAGCTACAATAAAAGCTAAAAGAAACTAGGGGCTTAATACAAAATAAGCTAGAAAAGAGGGGCTGAAAATGGTGCTCAGCACCAGGGTAACATGCAACAGTGAACAAGGGGCCTTTTTGAGCTTATGCAATAAGCTCTCAAGAGCTTTTTGGCCAAATCCAAGCACAAACAGGTAGAAAGGGCATATTATTGAGCTTATTTCCAAAGGATGAGGGTTTAGAAAGCAATATAAGCTGCTGATATTTGGGCTTAAAAATGGGGGTTCTTAAAAAAATGTGAGAGTACAAAGCTATCCTGAGCAATCCTAACCCTCCATATGCCTTGAACACCATCTCACCATTAAAGGGGACTTCGGGTTGAGTGATTGTGCCAGGGGAGAGGTTATAGGGGCAATGGGGAGGTGGGAATTGGTGAGGGTGAGCTGGGAAGGTACTTGGGATAGTGGTTTGGAAGTGAAAACAGGGGGAGAGGGTGGTAAGGTTTTGGCGGGTAAGTGGTTATGGTACAGTTGTGGTTAGCAGGTTTAAAAGGAATGTTTGGAGAAGAGGCAAGAAGTTGCCCCCCTATACTTTCATTTCTTTTCTTTCCTGATCTTTAAACCTTTTTTAGTGATAATGAAGGTTGGAAAAATGGACACATATGGGTCCCTCCGTTTTTTTATAGACTAAAAGATTAAGAAATGAGGTTTTGTGTCAATACAAATAATGGTTCTCCTGCTGTTTTTACACGCACTCTATGAAAGAATTAAAAATGGAGTTTTATGGAAATTGCAAATTTTAGGTGCCCTGTGTTTTACTAATAAAGAAATGCCATTTGGCATTTTGTAGTCCTTGGATTCTTAAAGGGTTACAAGTTGGAAAATTGCAATTTCAGTCCTATTTAGTTTTAACCATTTTTCTTATGTTATAAGAAACAGATACTTTTAAAATGGCAATTCTTAGCCCTAAAGTTGTTGTAAAAGAATTGTGGGCTTTTGTTGGCTTGGGCTTGTATTGGGCCAATGGGTTTGGGTTGGGTGGAGTGCCACCATCAATAATGGTACTAGGGATGTTAGTTATTTGACTTGGGCTTTGTTCATAGCCCTAATAAGGTTATGAAGGGGGTTTTGTGTGTGACAAATGGCTGAGATTGTGGCTCGTGTAGATAACTCGGGCTGGCCATGGGCCTTGATTCAAAGTCTAGTCTCAGCGCAGAGGTCATTGTTGTGCGAATTGCACTCAAATGGGCTGTTGAAATTGATTGTAGGGCCACATGTTTGGTCTTCACCATGTGTATTCATAATTTTAATGGTTTGGCTTGTTGACCGCTGGGCACTTTCTCGCGAGTGTCGCCTGCAATGGGTTATATGATTGCGATCACCAATAGTATTCTTCAGTTCCGGCTCCGGTTTGACTGCTGATTCTTCAGTATTGACTCTGACTTTGGCATTTTTGGACTTTGGCCTTGATTTTGCACAGTCTTTTCCATTCCATGCTCAGTTTTGTCATTTTGGCTTGGTTTTCTGTCTTTTTGATGATATCCACTTCCTGCACAATACAAATGCAAAACAAACATATATTTGGCAGTTTTTGTCTGTTTTTGGTCATTTAAGCTCGTTTT
Organism: Tanacetum coccineum; assembly: GCA_026074375.1. NCBI lineage: Eukaryota > Viridiplantae > Streptophyta > Magnoliopsida > Asterales > Asteraceae > Tanacetum > Tanacetum coccineum. The sequence continues at coordinate 19,750 of BQNB010073160.1, forward strand.
TAGAGGTAAATATTTCAAGCTGATGATTGTGATGCTTACGATTCTGACGTTGATGAGGCTCCCACGGCACAAACTATGTTCATGGAAAATCTATTGTCTGCAGATCCAGTGTATGATGAAGCCGGCCCGTCTTATGATTCAAACATCTTATCTGAGGTACAAGACCATGATCACTTTCAGGATGCTATTTGTGAACATCATGAAGAACACAGGATGCAGGACGATGTACAACCAAGCTACGTTGTTGGCTCACATGCTGATTATACGAGTGATAGTAATATGACTCCATATGATCAGTATGTAAAGGACAACGCAGTGCCAGTTGTACAAAACAATGCATCTACGGTTCCAAATGATATGTACGTGATGATAGATAATGATTTGGATGAGCCTAAAGCCCAATCTGTCTTTAAAGCACCAACATATACAGTAGCTGATAATTTATTAAATGCTGAACTTGCAATATACAAGGAACAAGTTGAACTGTATGAAAGACGTGCCAGGTTTGAATTAACAGAAAGAGAACAAAAGATTGATGAGCAACTAAGAATAGTTATATGTGACCGTAATATTAAGGAAGAGAATTTGAAAAAGGAACTTCATTCTGTAAAATTGCAACTTGCCTCTACCATCCAACATAACAAGTTAATGGTAGATGAAGTTACATCTTTGAAAAAGGATTTTAATCAGAAAGAAAATAAATACCTTGAAGAATTTTTGGACTTAAAAGCTTTAAAAGATAAGGTCGAGGATAAATTATTCAAACAAGGCCAGTCTATTCAAACAGTTCACATGATGTGTAAACCTAGGTCTTATTATGATGAAGTGAATAAGGTAGCCATTGGCTACAAGAACCCCCTATGTCTACATCGTGCAAGGCAAGTTCAGCCTGCCCTGTATAGTGGTCATGTAATTGTCACACCCAATCATGCACCGGCCGTAGTACGTGACGGGGAGGAGACCCTAGAACTTACTGAAATTTCTAGGAAGAAAATGCATGATAAAATGAAAGCTAATGAATGTGTGGATAATAAGGTCAATATCACACCGCCTAATTACTCGAAAGAGAATTTTTTAGCGACCTTCACACCACAGAAACAACTGACCCCAGAACAAATATTTTGGTCTCAAGATATTGTTAAGATGAAAGCTGAAGCTCTCAAAGAGCAGAACACCAGACCAATCAAAGCGTTGACTGTGTATCCTCCAAATACACCTGCAACGCTTGTCCCCAGAGTGCTTCCAACCAAAAGTCAAGTGAAAATTAACATTTTTACACTTAGACAACTTTTTTCCGAATTTGAGAAAACCTGTAAAAAGAGAATCACACCAACTGGGATCACTGAAGGGGAAAGGGGTTTTGAACAAACCAAGACATGTTACCTCACGGAGGTCATTCCATTTTTCAAAACTCTTCAAGAACATTTTGAGGGCATTCAAAAAGCTCTAACAAAAGAAGTTAAAGAAATGAGTGATGCCTTTGATGAGTTGGAAGCTGAACTTGACCAAAGTATTATGTTGATAGGAAACATGATGCGATAGAACGGAAAAACCTTCTTCTCGAACATGATAATATAATTGCTGATTGCTTGCTTAAAGAAGTGTTTTATGTTGCCTCAAATTCTGAGCTCAATGTAGTTAGATTTACTGAAATGCAAAAGGCTCATCATGTTGTCAAAACCCGTTGTCTGGAACTTGAAGTAGAGCTTTCTAATTTACGTGATGATATCCGTAAGGATAATTATAACGATCTTTTAAACCGGTTTTCCAATCTTGAGGTAAATCACCTAAACTTACAGTTAAAGTATCAAAACCTTAAAGATAGTTTTCAGAATAAACCATCTTCATCCGTTAACGATACTCCTGATTTTAACTCCGTTTTTGTGATCGGTCAAATGAAAGCTTCCCTTCAAGGAAAAGACAATGTCATTCAAAAGCTGAAAATGCAAATCTCTCAATTTCAGGAGACCCAGTATTGGAACTATACCGAACACTTGAGTTTTAGCCCGAGACTTCAGATCTCACAATTAACTGAAAAGGTTTAATTGTCTTCAAGAACAAAATATGGACTTTTAGGCAAAAAATGCAAAGATAAGCAGCACTACAAGGAATTGTATGATTCGATCAAGATTACCGTGCCTAACATACAGAACAAATAACTGGCCTGAAATTAAAATGATAGTCTAAAGTTCCAACTACAAATACTTTCCTCCATAGTGTCACAACAAATCAGGTTAAACCAAATGTAACTTGCACCATGAAATTAGCTAAGATTTTGGAACCTAATCCCCTTCGCTAATAGAACATTAGGGAATTTCATCTACAATATCTTCAGGCACTTAAGGATATGAAGATAAACTTCGCAAATATTGAAGAAAGCAAAGTTTGAAGACCTCTAGAGTAGATCACTGCATTGCTTCTCGTGTACAAAAAGCATTCTCATATCTATTAGAGATATGCGTATTGGCACATGTCCAAAGGTTCCTTTCACTCACAAATATAAGCAGCCATGTCACACACCACCCCCTAGGAAAAAGTCAAGTTACCTAGAGGACCAAATGCAACATCAAGTGATACTTACACACAAACATGTAGATGCCAATGCACATTTCAACATGTCGAATGTCCTGTGCCACTCTACAGGGAGTAGAACATGTTGTACGATGCTAGCTGAGTCTCAGCCTAAGAGCACAACTCAAGAAACATCAGATCCCGCCAGCTAAAAAGTGACCACATGAAGAAAGTAGAAAATACACCCCAGGACAAGTATATCTATCTTAAAACCTACGAATCGTGTTGAATCTAGTAATAGCTCTAAGCGTACTGTAATTAATTCCCATTCTCATTCGGTGTGCCAAACAATGTAACAAATCTATTTGTCGGCCTACTCAGATATGTGTGGTTACTTATTGTCGCAATCTGTGAAGCAGTCCCCCAATTTAACAATGTTGTTCGTCATGTTAAGCAAGTTTGGAAACTAAGCAAGTTAAACAATGTGGAAGCCAAACATTGTCAAACAAAATTGGAAACAACTGGCAAAACACATAACAATGTTGTTATCCAATTGGAGAACCCAAAGGAAGAAAATTCACCCTAGTATCATGCCCTTTAACTAGTCCTCACTAAACCTACCTGAATGTCACATTGCTGTGCTAACTCACAGAACCAACAGACATTATGATCCAACTTCCAAACCTCCATCTTCGTCTGTTTTCGAAAAAAGCAGTCGTACAAATGCATCCATTGGTATTTTGGACTCACTGTTCAAAACATATACGGGGATCGTTCAAGCGTCATGAGATTTCCGTGAAAAGTTTATCGTGACAATTAAGATTCGAGATTGACCATTTGTTCTATTATGGTTATGAAGATATATGTCATTTGGTGAGATCTAAGTGTAATCTCCAGTAGATTACCTGGAAAGTACTGAGGCATATTTTGTTTTTTGTCGGTCAATTTTTTGAATTCGGATTTTAGAAGTAGCCCTTCAGAAAGCAATCTTGTATTTCGTGATACGATAGTTGAATAACTTAAAGGTTCTCTGTGGGTTTCTAAATTTATACACTATGTCTGTTGAAGAAAATTATGAATCCTCCTCCAATTTGCGTGCTATCCATAGCCTCCAAGCATAAATCATTGTTATGGCATCGCGTTATAGAACCACTTGAGACTTTTGGTACCTAAGAGACCACGTAAATGCAAAATCGACGAAACAATGAATCTTGCAAGAAAAGACTTGTCAAGCTTACCTAATTGAAGTTTTGTGGAAAAGAAGGCATCTTTTGTTCTGTATTCAATTTAGGAAAGTAGCAGAAATCATACCACAACCCAAACCTGAAAACAACCAAGTTGAAGTGTTAAACACCCTTCATATGGATTTGATTGTGGCCGATGCTGTGGCAAACATTAATGGAAGAAATACAATCTGTGTAATTCGTCGATGATTACTCTCGTTTACGTGGTCAAGTATTTGAGAAGTCAAAGATTGAACACCATACGTTTGTCATCGATAAATATCTGAAGCAAATACAACGAGTCTCACAAAACTTAAGAATCATCCGCACCGACAATGGAACAGAATTTTGTCACAAGACACAGCATGATTTATTATGAAAGTCGTTGAATTCTTTCACCAAAAGACAGTGCCAAGCGGACTCCAACAGACAAAGACGTCGTTGTCCTAAAGACAGAACCGAAACTCTTAGTTCGATGGAGCTCGACAATGCTAATACTTATCAAAGGCACCAATGTTTCTTTGGCTAAGCTGTGGCTACTGCCTGTTACAAACCCTAAAACCTTTCTTATTCACACACTCACAAACAAAACCCCGTGATATGAGCAAGTACACAATAGAGAGCTGATCTTACATTTTTTCTGGTCTTTTGTGCATTTGTTACCCTCCTGCACAAATGGACACTAGAATCTGGTGGAAAACTACAACCAAGTGCTATATTGAATGATTTCATTAGATATGCACCAAGCAGAAAAGTTACAGAATATACAACAAACGAACCCGACAAAATCATGTGAAAACTATTCACGTTCGAATTCGATTACTGACTGAATCATATGGATCCTGATACAAGTCCGTCCAGACGCCGCTCCTAGCCTATTTACGCCTGAACCTATAATTATTCAGGGCTCGTAAACCCAATCCGCTCCTGCTATATCCAGTATGTACCATCACAAATAATAAATTGGAATGTTTTTCCAACCTATGTTTGATAATATTTAATCACCCGGGAATTCCGCAGATCCTATTCCTAATGTAAGTACAAGACCTCGTGTCATGTCCTACATGTTCCCACAGTGATCTATTACAATTGATCTGCGATGCAACCAACGCAAGTCATATAACATCACCATTGGATCATCTTCCCTCGTACATCATGGGTAGCAGTTACAATATGCACACTTAAGCATTTGCCTGCACTCTGATCTCCGAACCATTTTTAAAGTTTCTGCTCCCAAACTATAACTCTGAAGCTTCATCATCTGGTATCAACTATACCTAACCCAACCATCCACTCTACCTCAGGAAACTAATATCGCGGAAATAGACCGATTCCCATCCTCTGATACATTATTAGGGAATCCCTCTCGAACGTAAAGCCACTCAGAAACAACTTGCTACTGATCGTTGTGGTGTCTTCTACAATTCCCTAAATTCCAAAAGTCGAACCTAAAAACTTCAAATCTAGCAGCTACTGAAGACTGCTGTTTTTCAAGCCCATCAAAGAAATCCATTAGAATTTGTATCGACGGCAATTGGAATTAGACCTTCTACCTCGCCGACAAACCAGTATATTACTCTCAAGTGGATTTATAAGGAAAACTTGACTGATGTTGTGACTGTAGTTGAAAAACAAGGCAACGTCATGATTAAGCTAAAGGGATTTCATCTAAGAAGAAGTCTAGATTTATGAAGTATCCTTCCCCTGTTTGCTCGTCTTGAAGCAATTAGGATATTCATTGCCATAGAGCCGCCAGCAAAACATGACAATTGTAGCAAATGGACCGTGAAAACTGCATCCTAAAATGGCAAGCTCAAAAGAAGAAGTCTATGTCCACCACACCGAAAGTTTGTTGACCCTGACTGTCCGACATCAATATGGACTATTCTTCTGAATAAAAGCACTTTACGGGTAGAAAAAGCACGCCCAGGCTATGGTAATAACTTTGTTAAATTCTCTGATCACTAATGATTCTCCAAGGGAGTCGTCGATCTAACCTGTTCATATCAAAACAGCAAACACACTCTTCATGTTCAAATATATTTGAATGATATCATATTTGCCTCGTACCGACCCAAAGATTGTGACCGTTTTTCTAATGACACTGAGTTCTAAATTTCAAATATCGATGATGGGGTCAATATCAATTTTCTTAGCATAACAAATTTCTCAATCCTAGAGGCGTTTTCCAGTAATCAATCTATAATATGCAAATGAGATTTTGAAAAAATTTTGAATCAAAGTACCCAGTTAGACACCCTAAGGTAAGGAACAAAACTGATGAGGAACCTCTCAGGACCCGCTGTTGACCAGACCAAATATCGCACAATGAATGACCAACCTTGAAGGATCGGAACGGTTGCGTAAGCAGGCAAGCTGAACCCAGATACGTCGGACTACTTTCAAGTATTAGTCAAAAGTTAGCAGGATTGCCTTACAGTGCGAACTTACCTTCAAATTTTTAGGCAAGTTTACTACGCTCACTTTCCATGTAGTCACAGACTAAGAATGTTACCTACGAACCAATAGTCATCGTTAAGAAGAATTCAGTTGACGATAAGCTCCAGTTTTGTGATGAAAGCCCGTTGAAACATGGAACGGGAGTCAAAACGATTTGAAGCTGATCCGGATACCAGGTTATAAAATGTTCCTGGAACTCTATCGGAGCCCCTAAGTTCTCACCTGGGAACGTGAAGAGTTCGTTCAAGGATACAAAAATGACCCACAACTCTTCACAAAACCGGCCTTCGTCATCACACTACAAGTTGTACTTAAGCTTTGAGACAAAGCTCTTTTTAACGGGTAGAGACAATAACATTTCTTCAATTTTCATGTCTGGCGTACCGACTCTATAATGATCAAACGTTATTCTTATTCCGATACGCGTTAAATTTTTATATTTTAGCTTTTAAGCAAAACCGCGTAACCTAAGAGATAATCAATAATGGTAAAACGGCGCATAGAAATAATATTGTAGGTGGAGCATCAACCAACTAAGAATAATTATTAAAAAATAATTATGTACTTTGCGTACTTTATTTTTTATTTGGTCACGAAAAAGAGTGTTACGTTTCGCGATAAAATACATTAGGACCACCCCGGAAATAAAGTAGACATACCTGAGACTCAAACCGATACCCACCTTGAAAACCTAAATAGCGAAATTAATCAAACCTTTGTATCTATTCACTCAAAATGGGTCCGAATGTGGGCAAGTAAAAGGGAGGGGCCCCACATAACAATCGTCCTTGTGATTTATATAGCTACATAACACTAATCACCTTAGCAAGTACTGTACATCCATATTCCATTTAATACATTCCTAATGTCCCCTAAAGACCTTTACCCCCATTGGATTAATAACCCATTTCCCTTGATTCCCTCTAACCGCAGCAATACACACAAGAAACCAGCTACAGCCTAATCATAAGATTTGCTAGCCTAAGCAAACCTTGTACAAATATTTCTCATTAAGATATGTACTGATGATGGTTTAGCATAAAACCCATGCTGTGGCTAATCTAGAAAACCCCTAAACCACTTCCCAGGGCAACGTTATGGTTTTTGTTTAGAAGTAAGAGAATGAACTACAAACTTACCTAAAGATACACACACACTCTTAACCCTTATTTTACACTCTTACTAATCTCACACACAACTTTCAAAAAAGGATATACACCTTCCCCTCTTTGTGTCGAGTCTCAAAACCCGCCAACAAACAACCACAAGGGGTATTCCGCTTACGTAGCGTATTTACACGTCTCACTTCTATAACCGCTCGACTCTAGGACCTTTTGTAAGTTTGCAAACAACTCATTTCAATTGTATTAGTACTATTCCGTATTTATGCGCAATACAAAACGCGTTAGACGACATTGGCTTTCTTTAACTAACTCGCGTGTGATATCAATTCAAAAAGCAAACGCAAACAAACCTATGATATATAAATTATAGGACCACGACATAAGTAAAAACCTGTTCAACGGAAGTTGATAATGAAACATACGTAAACTATGTTGTAATCAAGACGGGTGGTGTATAGGAAACTATAATATCAAATATAATAAACGTTCATGTTATAGGATCGCGGATTAGAAAAAGTAGAAAACATGTTTTGGTGCTGGAAGGCGATTTAAACGAAACCAAGAAATACTGAAAGAAGCATATCGTGAAACCTTACTTAACTTCGCGAGCCCATCATCGTGGACCCGACTGAAGGGCCCATAAGCCACGAATAAGCTAGGGCGCTTTAGATATAGCTTAAGCGCTTATAAGAATTAATAGGAAGCCTAAGTGATGAGGCGGCTGAGGAGGAGGCTCTAAAGAAAGTCAAGCTGAAACCAAAGAACCCTTATCGGCATACTATCGAGCCAAACAAGGCCCAACAGGCTTATTTATAGACACAGCTTATTAATAAGCCACTCGAAGCTTAAATCTGTGATCTGAAGAGCTCATTCACTTTTCACAATAGTCTTCAATTATTTAGAAACCCATTCTGTTCGGACCCCTAATAAGGGCCTTTCTAGCCCATTATAACGGTACCGCTAATCGAGCGAATAGAGCCTCACAATAACTGGCAGCTTATTGAATATATCTGCGGGAGCTCAATAAGTTTTAAAAACTTAAAATACTTAATGGATCCCTAATGACCACGAAACACTTTGAAACCCCTATCGGGCTTAACTGCTCAACCGGCCCAATAGAAATGCTTATTAGCCTTAATTGAAAAAAAGCTAAATAAAACATTTGTTTGGACTTATACAAGTTAAAAATGATCTATGTAAAATCTCCAAAACACTAAAAGGTGAATCGTGGCCAATCTAGTGAGCTTACGCGCCAAAAGGGCTCGAAATAAGCCTAATACGCTCCCCAAGCTTTTTAAGCTTAACCACTACGCCGACGTGAGCCCCCCATTTTTTTATTAAAAACTTAGGACCTATTAAAACTATAACAGATCGTTAAAACGCTAAAACTACCTAACGCCCAATAAGGCCGTTAAGCCCAATAAAAGCACTCGATAAGGCTTATTTTTAATAGCCGAAAGCAACTGTTAGTAACTATAATATGAGCATAACAAAAGAAATGACACTCGGTGAATTTTATTTGGAGCTAATATAACTTTTTCAGCAAATTGATGACTAAAAGTGTCAAATCGCAACATAAGGATACCCTTGTCCATTTTCGAGATTTCAACAACCCCTAGGGACTGGTCTTTAGCAACACATGAAACATAGGATCTATGTGTAGATTATAAAGACCTAAACTACCTGTTTTTAAACTTAAGAGACTAATTATGTCATTTATCCGAAACTAAAAGGGTTTAAAAAAAAAAGATTATATTTATAAACACTAGGACCAAAGTGGAATAAACTTAGGAACTTAAGTAGTATAGTTAGCAAAATGAAATGAAAACACTTAACGAGTCGGATTCGAACATTAAATATTCGGAACATGCAACAGGTTTGTAATAACAGAGTTAATACATAAGTAAAGTTGATTAATACTGATTTCACGTTTTCTCGAGAACCATCGAATTATAAATACAATAATCATGTTGCGTCACCACACAGTTATAACGTGATAGATAAACTTAAAATGTGATTTAGTTTTATACAATGAGTTCGTTAGCTTAAATGTGTAAACTAAGACTTGACCGTACTTACTTAGTCTTGACGTGTGATTCACTGCTTACTTGGTAGTTATTTATCTCAAGAACTACCGCTAAGTAGAGGTTCATAGCACATGTTTTACATTATGTTAAATGATTTACATCCTGTGGTGAGAAATGCTTTTGTTTTACAAATTGGACGGCAAGAACCATTTAAACCATATTGACTATTTTGCCGTAAGTTTACCATAAACCCATTTATGTCATGATCATGAACTGTAAATGATTTTGCATAGATTTGATTGGAAATTACATGTGAGGACGCGAATGTTATGGATAACACTAATTAGGATTAACAATCCCCGGTCGGGTGACTACTATCACTGGGAACGAACAGCAAACCCATGTTCGAAATCTGGGAAGGATGTGCGGGGTAGCACCACCATTCACGACACCTGTTGGACTAATTTATATTGCATCATATATGTTCAGCTCGTGTCCATGGAGCTTTTCGGGAAACGTAATAACTTTTATGATGTTTGCATTGTTCTTAGATCAAACATATGTGATAATCTTGGCGGACCGATCAATCGATGTTACTTAAACCTATAAATTCACCAACTTGTTATTACACGAGATAGTGAACATGAAAGCATCAAGTACAATCTTTATGCATTTTTTTACGATGTCAAAATGCACGGTGTTACGATGTAAACATGAAGTCAATAATTGAACGTCACACTTAAGATTTGGGTCTTATTACTCTTTTGGGACAATTTGAATAAACGAAACTTTATATAATGTTGAACAATTTGACAGCCCATGGGCTTTATGTAACAAACAGAATTTTGTTATTCCAATGTACTTTTTTTAAAACGTCACGTATAGTATCGTTCTCTAATCATTTGCTATTGACCCAATAATGTAAACGCCTGCTTAAATTCTACATTCCGCCCGTGCTCAATTGAGGGTGTTACACATCCAACTAACAAGTTAATGGGTAAGATGGAAGTTACATCTTTAAAAAGGATTTTAATCAGAAAGAAAATCAATCACCTTGAAGAATTTTGGACTAAAAAGCTTAAAAGAATAAGGTCGAGAATAAGAAAATATCAAACAAGTGGGCAGTCTATTCAAACAGTTCACCATGAAGTGTAAACTATGACTTATTATGAATAATAATACAGTAGCTATTGGCTACAAGAACCCCCTATATTCGACATCGTGCAAGCAAGTCTCAGCCTGCCCTGTATAGGTGTGATCATGTAATATTGTACACAAACCCAATCATGGAACGTGCGTAGTACGTGACGGGAGGAGACCTAGAACTTACTAAAATTTTCTAGGAAAAAATGGCATGAAAAAATGGAAAAGTTAATGAATGTTGATAATAATGTCAATATCGACACTGCCTAATACTCGAAGCGAAATTTTTCGCACCTTCACACCTACAAAACAAATTACAGACCCCGGGAACAAATATTTTTGGTCTCATGATATGTTAAGATGAAAGCGAAGCTCTCAAAGAGCATAAACGACCAGACCTAATCAAAGCGTTGACTGTGAACCTCCAAATACACCTGCAACGCTTGTCCCCAGAGTGCTTCCAATCAAAGTCCAGTGAAAATTAACAGTTTTTACACCTTAACAACTTTTTTCCGAAGTTGAGAAAAACCTATAAACAAGAATCATGAAAAATAGCGCACATCACAAACAAGTAAAAGACATCATCACAACACAAACAACACCCAACTGGGAAGAATTACACCAACTGGGATCACTGAAGGGGAAAGGGGTTTTGAACAAACCAAGACATGTTACCTCACGGAGGTCATTCCATTTTTCAAAACTCTTCAAGAACATTTTGAGGGCATTCAAAAGGCTCTAACAAAAGAAGTTAAAGAAATGAGTGATGCCTTTGATGAGTTGGAAGCTGAACTAGAACAAAGTACTGTTGATAGGAAACATGATGCGATAGAACGGAAAAACCTTCTTCTCGAACATGATAATATAATTGCTGATTGCTTGCTTAAAGAAGTGTTTTATGTTGCCTCAAATTCTGAGCTCAATGTAGTTAGATTTACTGAAATGCAAAAGGCTCATCATGTTGTCAAAACCCGTTGTCTGGAACTTGAAGTAGAGCTTTCTAATTTACGTGATGATATCCGTAAGGATAATTATAACGATCTTTTAAACCGGTTTTCCAATCTTGAGGTAAATCACCTAAACTTACAGTTAAAGTATCAAAACCTTAAAGATAGTTTTCAGAATAAACCATCTTCATCCGTTAACGATACTCCTGATTTTAACTCCGTTTTTGTGATCGGTCAAATGAAAGCTTCCCTTCAAGGAAAAGACAATGTCATTCAAAAGCTGAAAATGCAAATCTCTCAATTTCAGGAGACCCATAGTGAACTAGACCGACCACTAGATCTTAGGGGCCGAGACTTTCAGATCTCACAATTAACTGAAGAGGTTAATAGTCTTCAAGAACAAAACGAACTTTTTAGGGCAGAAAATGCAAAGATTAAGCAGCATTACAAGGAATTGTATGATTCTATCAAGATTACGCGTGCTAAGCATACAGAACAGACAACTGCCCTTAAAAGTGAAAATGAAAGTCTAAAGGTCCAAATACAGAATACGGTCTCATGTGTCACTACAACTCAGTTTAAACCAAAAGTAACTGCACCAGGAAAGTATGCTCTAGATGTTGAACCTATTCCCCCTCGCAATAGGAATAATAGGGAAGTTCATCTAGTTTATCTCAGGCATCTTAAGGAAAGTGTAGATACACTTCGCGACATAGTGGAAGAAGCCAAAGCTGAAAGACCTTTAGATAGATCACTCGAATTTGCTTGCCGGTACACTAAGCATTCTCAGGAACTCTTAGAATATGTATTTGGCACATGTCCAAAGGTCTTCAATCAACAAGATAAGAAGCATGCTACCACCCCTAGAAAAAGGCAAGTTGCCTTTGAGGACCAAAGTGCAACATCAAGTAGTACTACACACAAACATGTAGAGCCAAGGAAGATATGTGTGTGGTTACTTATTTGAACTCTGTGAATGCCTCCCCCAATGTTAAAATTGTTGTGCGTCATGTTAAGC
>BQNB010073161.1:0-32202 GCA_026074375.1 Tanacetum coccineum
TTTTTTTTAATATTTATAAAAAGAAAAGGAAAAATAAAAATAAAATAAGAAGGAAAATATTTTTGGATTTTTATTTTTTTAATAAATACGAAAATAAACTTTCCGAAGAAAAGATCTTCAAGGCACTAACTCGAAACACCACGAAAAAATCGTGCAATCCTCCCCGGCAACGACGCCAAAAATTTGATTCGATCCAAATAGTCTATATATAATAAAATATATATCCCAAATACCAAATAGTAATAGTATAGAGAGTATCCCGTTTGATATAAAAATTACTTGAGGACAAACAATATTTTATCTCCCGGATGTCGTATCCCGACGAGAGATGAATTTGAAATCCACAAAAGCGTTTTGTTCAATGCTTGAATATCGAATATATTTTTTTTGGTTTTAAACTAAAAATTTAATAAAAATAAACTATTTAAAAACTAGATAGCAAATAGCGAGCAATTAAACGAAGAACGATATATTATAAAAGATATGCTTGCTAAGTGTATTGATTAGATCCTTAAGTGTGAATTAAACATACAATTAAATCCTTATTGATGAACCAATATATTTCTAAATAATTATCTTCTCACAACGTTGACTTATATTGAAAACAAATTTTTAGTAAGATATCGATTACTAAATTAATGCCTAATTATTCTTACGGCTTTTTCCCGTTCGAATAACCAAAACAATAATTTAAGTAATATAAAAATCACTAATCAATATTTTTCTCTTTTTATTAATCACACTTAATTCACTAAACAATTTAACACTTAACAAGCATATATAAAAATCTACTCACTTAGCATATTATTTAAGCTAACAATAATCAACAAAGCTAAGCTAAACATTTTATAATAAGCTATACTAATGAATTGAAAAGGGATAGAAAATAGAACCAAATTGAAGAGCCGCAATTAAACGATAACCACCTGATTTAATAAGCTAAAGAAAATAGTCAAATTCTTTCTAGCTTACTAAATCCTTAAGCTCCACGCCTCATGAGTTGACCGGTACCAAAAGCAATACAAAAACATAAACTGTTAACTGAAACAAAGTTATACATTTGCAAATATAACCCAAACTTACGCAGGCCCGCTTCAAAAGATAACACAGATCCAACAATTCAATTAAGCCCCAATTTTAACAAACCAAACGAAAGCCCAACTGATAAATCTACAAACCAACAGGCCCAATTCTAATTCTAATTAAGACTAAAAAAATCTAACAAGGCCCAACGAATAACGCAGGCCCAATTCTACAAACCACACGCAGCCCAGATGAGGATTCAACAAACCAAACGAAACCCAGATTTAATAAGCCAAATAAGCTCAAGCTTTTCAAACACAGATAAGCACTTTTACGGAATAAGCTACTAAAGTCTGGACCTCAAACCGAATAAGCAATATGAGATAAGCAACTAATAACCAATTAACGAAAACTAAACAAACTTAAATCGAATAAGCACAAGCAATTCTAAACAAGATGATTACCTAATAAGCACTTAGGATTGCTGGTATGCGTTTAATTACACATATTTTTCACCATTAAAATAAGACTTAAATGACCCAAAATGTACCAAAAATACATTGTATTTGTATGTTTTCACTTATTTTGTGCAGGAAACGGATATCCGACAAAAAGACGAAAACAAAGCCAAAGACGACAAAACCGAGCACGGAATGGAAAAGCGTGGGAAAAGCCAAAGTCAAATCGAAGCCAATGTCCAAGAAAGTCAAAGTCAAAGTCAACCCCGACAAAGTCAACAGTCAAAACCGATGCCGAAAATGAAGAATACTTAATGGGCCCACCCGAACCCATCTAATGGGCCGGGAAAGCCCATTAGTATATAACTAGAAGACTTAAAGGCCCAATTTCCTTTTATGATACATACGGCCCAAACACCACAAAAAGCCCAATCCCCCAAACTGCCCGTTAACCATCAACCCTTTAACCATAACTTCGTTAGTCCCTTTAGGGACTAACTTTGCAAAACCCCATATAACGTTTGAGGGTCAAAGTTGCCAACTGCCCAAAGTTTTCACACCACATGGACTTAAGTTGCAATTTAACTTATAACTTTTAGGGGCCATTTATGTTATTTACCCAAACCTTCACCCCTGTTACACACACTCCCGTTATAACAAATTTTCCCGCCCAAACCAAACCCCACTGTTCACGCTTCCCTGTCCCCCTCCTCGACCACTGTTCACCTCCAGCCAAAAATGTCACCACCACTCTCCCCCACCTCACAAACCAACAAGGCCAAGCTGGCAATCCTAAGTACAACCATTGGCCAACAAAGATCAACGGTGTAGATCATTCACCTTGGGCTCAAAGGAAATTTAATGGCTAAGATGAACTTATGATTTCACCTCACACAACAAGCACAAGCTAAAGCCTCCTCAGCAAAGAAGCACAAGGGATACACCTCCTAGAATCTTCCTACGAGTAGTATAAATATAGGACCTCTTGTAGCCATGGAGCAGTTAGTTTTTAGTAGTCATTTTTTTACTTAGTAGTTTTCATCAGCTTTTAATAGTGTAAATTTTAATATTGTAATGTTTTAAAGTTAATGAAATTTAAGTTTATTTCTAAAAATCTGTTTTAAGCTCTTTTGATATCAAGTCTTTACTATGTTTTAAAAATCTCTCATAAACTCTCTTATCTGTTTTTCTTTAACATGTTAAATATTTAAAAAAAATTATTATAAAAAAATCAAAAAAAGATCACCCCCAAAAGTACCTCAGCTTAATATTTGGATGATAAGCAAACAAGGGAAGTGCTTATGGACTCTCACTAGCTTGTTTTATACAAGCTAGAGCTTGTAGAATCTTTTTATCACCCTTGTTTTGAGCAAAGGGTATTGTAAGTCCTTATTTACATTTTTGCTTATTTACTGTAGCAACTGCTTATTACTGCTTATTTTGCTGTTCTTTCTGCTTATTTATGCTTTGTTGTGCTTATTTGTTCTTTGATAATGCTTTAATATTCTTTGTTTAAGTTTTTGCTCATAATTGTCATTTATGTGCTCATAATGCTTATTGCTTATTTGATTAAATTAGTGCTTCTCTTTGTTCTAAGTTTGCTTATTTTAACTTAAATGTGCTTATTTGTCTGCTGTTTTAACAAACTTCTGCTTAATTCTTTCAAAAACAGTCTAAAAAATTGATTTCAAGAATTAAGGGAGTGTTTGGGTTAAGGGTACAAAACGGGTCATATTGGTTAAAAATAGTTTGGGTCATTTGGCCAACTTTGTCAAGGGATTTTTAAGTCTTAATAAGCTGTTCTTACAAGTTTTTTAGTTTAAATGTTTGATTTTAAGCTTTTTCTATAAGTGGTATAAAACCGTTGGACTCAAAACAGTTTTATATAGCTTATTAGCTTGAGCTTGGTTTAGCTACTTATTTTTGTGTCTTTCATGCATGTTTAGGTGTCTAAATTAAGTAGTATAAGTGTCCAATAGTGTGCTGTTAGTTTTATAACCTTTTGTCAAAAATTGCTAAGTGTTGAAAAATGAAGAAAATGCTTTTTCATTTGCTTATTGTGGCTTATTGTGAAATTCAAAATGCTTTTTGATTGTTGATATTTGTTCTCTTAAGTAATAGCTTAATCTGTTTTAAGGTTAGAAGTCCATAAGGATATGTTTGATAGCTTATTTTTAAGCTAGAAAAGTCCCTTTTGGATTTTTGCTTAGCAGTACTAACCTAAAGCTAGCAGTACTAACTCTAAGTTAGTACTGCTGAGTTTCTCTTGCTTAATTTAGCTTATTTGCTTGTTGAATTTGCTTATTTTGTGTTCCATTTAGCTTATTAGGTTAGTCTTAGCTAAATTTAGCTTATTTACTTTTGTGTAGAGCTTATTTGAGCTTATTTGCATTTTAGTATAAAAATTAAATGTTTAGTTAGTTTTTTTATTTGCCATTCTGCTTATTTTTAGTGCTAATTTTTATTCTTAAGTGCTTATTAGATATTGCTTATTGTCTGTCTTAGTTTATACTAAGTGTTCATTTGCTTATTTGCCTAAAATAGCCAAGCAGCTAAGCTAGTGTAGTGAATCTTAGGACTTAGTGTAAATTTAGCTTAACAACCTTCTTTCTTTTGCTTATTTTAGTGCTTATTTGCTAGTTATAAATTTGTTGTCTTTTTTTTAAAAGTTGCTTAATTTTAGCTTTTTCAAAAAGTTGTAAAAAAATGAGAAATAAAAGTGTTAGGATTAGGGGAGTACTCGATCTGAGCAAGGACTCGAAACTCGAGACCTCAACCCCATCTTCCAAACATTTTATACAACACCTCTACTGAGGTGCTACAATAGCTCATCCGGTAGATGTTTGCTTTATTAAATATATAAGCATATCTTAGCCTTTAAGCCCAAAGCCACTTTTAAGCTTATAACAGCTTATTTATAAGTTGTTTTTCCAGTTTTAGATTTTTCATAGGATCTTTATAGTTTAACTTGTTTTTCCTAAATTTTTTAGAATTTTTTATAAGTTTGTACTTTTTTATCTTTTGTTTTCTCTTTTAAACTGTTTTTTTTATTATAATTAATTAATAAAAACCAAAAAAACATTTTTCTTTTTTTGAAATTTTTATTTTATCAGTCTTCCACTTAGGAAAAAATAGTAAAACAAAAAAAAAAATTCTTTCGTAGGGTCGTTTTTGCAAAATTTTACTTTTTAAAGAACGGGTTTCGACCCCGTTTTTGTTTTCTCATTTTGTGCTCGTTAGCTCTCGTTTTTAGTCTAGTCTTTTTTATTCTTCATTTTTAGTCCCGTAGAGTTGATTGAAGTAAAAAAATCTTTGTTAGGGTTAATTTATAAGAATTTAGGGTTTTTGACACCTTGTTCGGGGCTCTTGTTCTCGTTCTTTTTTTAGTTTGATGTCATAATCTTTTAGGTTTTTCTTTAATGTCTTTGCATATTAATAGATTAATTTAGCTTTCTTAATCTTTAATCATTAAAATCATTCAAATTCCAAACTTTCGCCTGTTACCGATTTTCAAGTCCAGCCTCGTTGGGGATAAACGACCCGGGAATATCATACTCCTCGGATTTTATTGATTGTCTTTCTTTTAAAACTTTTCAAGGGCAACTTGAATTGTTTTTGGGTTATATAAGTAGTAGTATATTTATAATATATTACTTATTTATTCACCTATACAAAAAGAAGCTGTTAGTTTTTGGCGCCGTTGCCGGGGAGGCTGTGTGTCGATTATCCGTACTGTTTGAAACTTAGTTTTTGAAGATCCTTCATTCTTGAAGTTACTTGCTTTATAAAAATTCCCTAAAAGTACAAAAATATTTTCATTTTCCTTTTAGTATAATTATCATAAAAAAAACAAAAAGATAAAAACATTGTCTTTAATTATCAATAAAAATCAATCAAGTTGGTAAAAGAACACCAACATATAATACTTTCAACTGAAGTATTATCCATTAATAAGTTCCCGAACAAAGAATCATAAAACTTACGTTTTGTCGTCACTTGCGATGTACGAATTACCTTTTAAAAGATAAACAACTCAGTGGTGGTATTAAAGGCGGGTTGTTCCTTGGAACTTACGAACCTAAAGGAAAAAGGTTTTTAATAGCTTCGCACTTTCTAGTCCTCCGCTCCTTGTGCGTTTTTCTTTTCGAATGAGTTACCGAGAAGCTTATTGGATTATCTAGGATAGTTGTATTCATTTCGTAATCCGTCTATTATAATAAAATTGTGAATTCAATTTTTGATAAACAAAAAGACAAAAAAAAAAAAATAGTGTCTTTTTATTTTTAGTGCATGCGCACTCAATCTCAATCCCGTAATCTTAACCGTCAACAACAACAAGCCCCACCGTCTTTTGTTGAACCATTTAATCTTGAAGAACCAATTGAAAATCCAGCTCCTCCCATAGTTCCGATGGCTGATAACCAGACTATGGTACAATTGCTCCAGGTCGTTTTTCGCCCAGAGGTGTACGACGGATGCATCTTAGTAATTCCTGAATCTATGTTACGCTTGGTGTGTGAGAGTCTTGTGTGTGTCAGTGTCTTGTGTCGCAAAAAACAGAGCAGTTTTTTCAGACATGATAAAGAGGATCCACATGCTCACATCCGTTACTTCAATAAGATTACCTCAACGATGAGATTTCCGGATATCCCGAGCACGTCAATTAAGCTTATGCTTTTTCCATTTTCTCTTGAAGGTTCAGCCCGGATTTGGCTAGAAAAAGAACCTCCTCGTTTTACCGCTGTTGTTTGTCTATCCCTGGATTACGTTTGACAAGTAACGTGGAATTGACTCTTATGTGTTTCAAAAATTCATGAATCAATTCTTTCTCCTCCTTCAAAAACGACGATACAGTGCTATAGTCGGACACGTTGATATCATTTATGAACATCATCGCCTGGGGAGTGAAATGAACTGAATTGTTTATAATACTAGTTAAGGATTTGACGAATCGTTTTACGAGGCTTGGGATCGATTTAATGACCTTCTTCGAGCATGCCCACATCACGGATTTTCGGAATTACATCAGTAGAGACGTTTACCGAGGTCGGTTGGCGTCATTGTTATAGCTCTAAAATAGCAGCATCAAGATTCATTGAATTCTGATGCGGGTGGAAACTTTTTGGATAAGATGCCTCGTGAATGCTTGAGAATTATCAAGCGTAAATAACAGACAAGTAAGCGTCTTTTATGCTAGCTTCACGAAAAAGGCAGTCGTTGCCAAAGTGAGTGCGAAAATTCATCTACTCAGGATGTTCACAGATGTGGTGCTCTTACAAAACTTGTAATGAGGTTATACTCATGACAACTTAGTTTATATAGATCCATTCTTAGAATATAAGTGTTAATGTTGTGTGTCTATATTTTAGTATTGGTTTATTCAAATTGTTGAGAGGCTCTTTCATTTCATCCAGCTTTATATACTATGTGTGTGTGTTGAACTAAGAGTTTACTTGATGTCTAGAACCATTAAATACATAAGCGGGAGGTTTTTTGTTCGCTCGCTAGTTGGTTCCCCCTCCCCTCTGAGTATGAGTTCGCTCCCCCCCCCCCCCCACCCCACCTCCCTCTCCGTCCCCCCCCCGAGGAGTCTCGCGCTCACGCACACTCTCTCTTCCGCTCCCCTCTCTGACCCCCCTAACCCTTCGTCCCCCACGTGGTTATTTTGCGAGAGTCGGGAAATTAGTTGTTAGTGGATTGTGTGGAGTGGGATGTTTCGAGCTCTCTCGCTCAGCTCTGTATTAGACACATTCAATGAGTCCGTATGGTGTGGTGTGCGCACCACTCTCGCTGTTGCGCTCAGCATGATTTTGCGCGCGCGCGCCTCTCTCGTAGAGAATTCCTAGTGTTCTGATTGTAAATCGGTTTTGTTATTTTGAAGCGGAGGAAAAACCATGAGGTCGGATTTGCGTTGCAACAATCGGAGGTCTACGAATTTGGATATCATTGATTAAAATTGGAGACAATCTGCTAATTGTGAAACGTACTCTGTGGAATGTGGTCTTGATAATGTTGCCATCGGTGGCTGGACAATTTCTATACAAATGAGAACCTCCACAAGTTACTCAACTCTGCTTAACCGCTTTTACTGGTGCGGGAGCTTGGGCTTTTTGCTTTTTGACAAGCATAGTCTTCATCATGTTCTTAAGTTCAGAAACTTCGGTTGTAAGAGCAGCAACATCTGGTGAAATTCCGGGAGTAGATGAATTCGAACTCACTTTGGCAACGACTGCCTTGTTTCGTGAATTACGAACCTTGGATTTACTCTCGATAATTTTCAGCATTCACGAGGCTCTTATCCAAAAAGTTGTCCCACCACATCAGAATTCAATGAAACTGATCATTAGCATTAACGCATTCTGTAAAACGTATCTAGCCTGATGTAATTCAGAAAATCAGTGATGTGGGCATGCTCGAAGAGGGTTATTCAATCGATCCAAGCTCGTAAAAATGATTCGTCAATCTTTGTAAAATCTCGTTGATTATATTTCGGAGGGATTTGTCGTTTTTGAAGGAGGGACAGGAATTGATTATTGAATTTTGAAACAAGATCATCCCACGTCAAAATTTGAACGAGGAGGTTCTTTTCTAGCCAAATCCGGGGCTGAACCTTCAAGAGAAAATGGAGAAAAAAGATACGCTTAATGATCGTTGCTCGGGACATCCAGGAATCTCACGTTGAGGTAATCTAATGAAATAAGGATGGTGAGATGTGGATCCTTTTACATGTCCTGAAAAACTGCTTGTTTTGAACAAGGATTGATCAAACCAGCTTCAACTCAAAAGTTAACATTGATTTCAGAATTACAATTGCAATCCCTCGTTACCCCTCGGTGGGTGCTTGGGAGCAATTATGCCATAGCTTCCGGTTCTCCAGCCATGGAACTATCGGAGGAGTGGTTTTAATTGGTTCTTCAAGATTAAAATGTTCAACAAAAGCCGGTGGGGCTTGTTGTTGTTGAGGGTTAAGATTACGAGATTGAGAACGAGTGTGGGTTGCATGCACTAAAATAAACTTTACACTATTTTTTTTTTTTGTGTTACTTTTTGGTTTATAAAAATGAATTCACAACTTTTATTTATAATGACGGGATAACGAAGTAAGACAATTTTTTAAAAATTCAAATTACTAAACGGAAACGGCTAAGTTATTGGACGAAAATTCTCGGGGTGTCACAACTACAAACTAATCACGTGTACCACATGATCGTCAGGTCCAATCTCAAAATATTATCTTGTGAATAATTGTAAATATGTAGTATAGACTTATAATAGTATGCAATATAAATAGTGTTTGAGTACGAATATTCTGAAATTTTTCAATAAATTCAAAAAAAATTAAATTAACGTACTCAACACTATATATATAATACCCTCATAAATTGAGGGGGAGCATTAAAAATGTTCCTAATACGGCTTGTTAATATTTAGACATTTTTTCCCTGAACCATTAATATTTGAATCAATTGATATGCAAAATATCAAGAGATTAGACATTTTTGATAAGGGGAGAAAATGTAATTAAAATATATGGCTAAAGATGTGATTTTAAGAACTCAAGTGCAAGCTTCACCCTTCATGTGCTAAACATTTTTTAATATCGATGCACATGTTGATGGGGAGCATTGACAGTCTCCTTTTCTTAGGTAAATAAATAATTAATATATTATAAATATACTACTACTTATATAACCCAAAAACAATTCAAGTTGCCCTTGAAAAGTTTAAAAGAAAGACAATCAATAAAATCCGAGGAGTATGATATTCCCGGGTCGTTTATCCCCGACGAGGCTGGACTTGAAAATCGGTACAGTCGGAAAGTTGGAAATTGAATGATGTTAATGATTAAGGGGATTAGAAAGCTAAATTATCTACTAATATGCAAAAACGATTAAGAAAAACCTAAAAATTATGAAATAAAACTAAAAAACGAGAGTAAGAGCCCCGAACAAGGGGTCAAAAACCTAAATTCTTAAAAATTAACCCTACAAAGATTTTTTTTTACTTCTAATCTACTCTATGTGACTAAAAATGAAGAATAAAAAAGACTAGACTAAAAACAGAGCTAAAACGAGCTCAAAAATGAGAAAACAAAATCGGGTTCGAATCCCGTTCTTTAAGAAATAAAATTTTGTAAAAATGACCCTATGAAAGATTTTCTATTTTTCCTAAGTGAAGACTGATAAAATAGAATTTTCTAAAAAAGAAAATTATTTTTTTTTTTATTTAATTTTTAATATTTAGAAAACAGATTTAGAGAAAATAAATGATAAAAAATAGCAAACAAAGTTGAGAAAATATGAAAAATACAGAAAAGTGGATAAAGGTGTCCTGGTTCTATGAAAAATAAAAGCTAGAAAAATGGGCTTATAAATAAGCCGTAATAAGCTAAAAACAGCTTATGGGCTTAATGGGCTAAAAAGCCTATATAGGATTAATAATGCAACTCACTACCGGATGAGCTATTGTAGCACAGCGGTAGTGAGTGTGTTATAAAAGTGTTGGTTGATGGGGTTGAGGTCCCGAGTTCGAGTCTTGCTCACTCGGGGCCTCCCCTAATCCCAACACTTTTATTTCTCATTTTTTTACAACTTTTTGAAAAAGCTAAAAATAAGCAACTTTAAAAAAGGAAATTTTTTTGTAACTTACAAATAAGCACGAAATAAGCTAAAAGAAAGTGGCAGTTGCTAAATTTACTCTAAATCAAAAAAAAATTCTTAACTGTTTGGCTATTTAAGGCAAATAAGCAAATGAAAACTTAGTATAAGCTAAGACAGACAATAAGCAATATCTAATAAGCACTTAAGAACAAAAATTAGCAACTAAAATAAGCTAGAATGGCAAATAAGCTAAAAAAAACTACTAAACACTTAAAATTTACTCTAAAAAGGCAAATGAGCTTAAATAAGCTCTAAACTAAAGACAATAAGCTAAAATGGGCTTAATCTACTCTAAAAAGCTAAGCTAATCCTAAATAAGCAAAAACAACAAGCTAATAAGCTTCAATAAGCAAAAATGCTTTGGCAGTACTAACTTGGAGTTAGTACTGTTAGGTGAAAAGCCCAAAAGGCCCTTTTTAGCTTAAAAATAAGCTACCTAGAGGGGTTTTTGGCTTTCTGGCTTATAGGAGCTTAAAGAGTAGCTTATATGCTTTCTAGAAAAGCAAAAAAATACTAAGGTTTTACTATAAATAAGCAAGAAAAAGGGGTGAGAAAAATGGGTGCTAGCACCAGGATACCCTTTTGGTTTTCTTTCAAGTAACAAATGGCAAAATGCAGGCCAAGGAATAAGCAACTTAATAAGCTACAAACTAAAAACTAGCTTAAAACAGATGGAGACTAGCTCCATTTGAGCTTGTGCTAACAAAAATGGAAGCTGAAAAACAGTTTTACTAACTAAAAATTAGAAATGAAAAATGGCTTTTGAACTAAAAATTTGACTTACTAAACTTGATAGATTTTTAACAATGAAAGGCAAAACACAAGACACTTTTAACTAATGCATTTGACTCTTAAAGACAACTCAAAAACAACTTTTAAAAGATGGTTTTAAAAACCCTAGCCTAATAAGCTCTTATGGCAGTTTTGCCACCAACATTTTTAACCACTTTTTAGACTTAACCTAAAGACTGACTTCCAACTTTAAAACTTTAAAAATAACTGTTAAAGTCTACTAAAATAAGCTTGTAAAAGTTGACAAGGGGACCCAAATGGACTTTTAACCAAAACTGGCCCAGTTTAACCCACTATCCTAAACACTCCCTTAATTCTTGAAATCAATTTTTTAGACTGTTTTTGAAAGAATTAAGCAGAAGTTTGTTAAAATAGCAGACAAATAAGCACATTTAAGTTAAAATAAGCAAACTTAGAACAAAGATAAGCACTAATTTAATCAAATAAGCAATAAGCATTATGAGCACATAAATGATAGATATGAGAAAAAAACTTAAACAAAGAACATTAAAGCATTATCAAAGAACAAATAGGCACAACAAAGCATAAATAAGCAGAAAGAACAGCAAAATAAGCAGTAATAAGCACTTGCTACAGTAAATAAGCAAAAATGTAAATAAGGACTTACAATACCCTTTTGCTCAAAACAAAGGCGATAAAAAGATTCTACAAGCTCTAAGTTGTATAAAACAAGCTAGTAGGGTCCTATAAGCTCTTCCATAATTTGCTTATCATCCAGTTTAAGCTAAGGTACTTTTGAGGGGAGGATTTTTTTTTTGTTTTTATAAATTTTCTTAATACTTTATATACTTAAGTGGCTTTTTGTTAAAACAGGTTGATTAAATGCCTAAATGAGAGCTTAAAACTACTTTGAGATATATTAAGACAATAAGAAAACAAAGGAATTTAAACTTAGACTTTTTACTTAAAAATTCAAATTTTCATTAACTTAAAAAAGAAATTACAATACTTGGGAATTTAAAAGTGCATAAAAACAAATTGAAACTAAACTAGGTTAAAAAACTACATATCCACAAGGGCTTACAAATGCCCTATTTATACAAGAACCAGGAAGATTCTAGGTCTTGGCCTGTGTTTCTTTGTAGAGAGACTTCAGCTTGTGTGTTTGTTGTGTGAGTGAGCCATAATCACCATCTATGCCGTCCATTTTGAGTAGCCAACAAGCAAATTGATCTTGACCATTGATTTCTTGTCATTTTCTTTTGCCGAATGAGGGAGTTGGGGATTGCCAAGGTGTCCTTGTTGGTTTGTGGGTGTGGGGTGAGTGGGAAGGTGACATTTTTGGATGGAGGTGAACAGTGGTAGAGGAGGGAGGACAGGGAAGCGTGAATAGTCCATATATTAGGGAAAGCCCATGTGGGAACAGTGTTCCATGGTTAGGGCGGGTATATTTGTTGTGTGTATAAAGGGTGGAGTTTGAGGGAACACTTCCCACCTTAAACCACACTTATTTTACTACTTCTACCTACCAATTTTTTATGTTTTCTTTTTATATATAATTATTTTTAAGGCAACTTTGCGTCTCCTGGTATGTGTAATGTATAATTACACGTGAAGTCCTTGTGGTGGGGTGAGTTTAGGAAGTTGGCAAAAACAACACCTCAAAGTTATAAGGGGTTTTGCAAAGTTAGTCCCTAAAGGGACTAACGAAGTTATGGTTAAAGGGTTTTTGGGTTTTAATGCCCGTTAGGTATATGTTTGGGCTTTTTGTATGGGCCGGTTATAAGATTTGGACTTTGGGCCTTTTATAGTCTTCATTAAATATACTAATGGGCTTTATTCCGGCCCATTACGATGGCGTATCGGTCGGGTGGGACTTTTAAGTATTCTTTGTGTACGCGCTTCACGGTTTGACCGGTTGTATTTTCCGGGTTTGACTTTTGGTACTTTGACTTTTATTGACTTTGGCTTCGATTTGACTTTGGCTTTTCCATGCTTTTCCATTCCGTGCTCGGTTTAGTTCGATTTTGCTTGATTTTTTGTCCTTTTCTCGGATATCCGTTTCCTGCACAAAATAAGTGAAAACATACAAATACAATGTATTTTTGGTACGTTTTGGGTCATTTAAGTCTGATTTTAAGGGTGAAAGGTATGTGTAATTAAACGCATACCAATCACCCTCTGGAACAAGTGATAGGAGAACCCTCATGACCAGTTTTGACAAGGAATCAACTCCGATCCGATGGTGACATGTGCATGTATGCATTAACAGTGAGCATTATGGAACCGAAAATGTCAAAGAGGCTCTTACCGACCCTGCATGGATTGAATCAATGCAAGAAGAACTTCTTCAATTCAAAAGGCTTGATGTATGGGTGTTAGTTCCTCCTCCGGATAACATAAAACCTCTTGCTTTGAAATGGTTATTCAAAAACAAGCATGATGAAGAAAACACGGTCATCCGAAACAAGACTCGTCTGGTTGTGAGAGGGTACCGCCAAGAGGAAGGAATAGATTTTGAAGAATCCTTCGCTCCGGTTGCTAGAATGGAAGCTATCAGGATATTTTTGGCATATGCTGCACACAAATCGTTCACTGTGTTTCAAATGGACGTGAAAACTGCATTCTTGCATGGTACGCTAAAAGAAGACGTGTACGTGTGCAAGTTCATCTTATTAAAAGATCAGAGTTACATTAAGGTCCCATACCAACGTAGAGGAAAATTTTTTTCCTAAATAGTCATAAACATAGATTGGTTTCTAAAACATTATTGTAGTTTATGACACTACCTTCACCGAGGCACCGTCCTTTGATATTCGTGTTCCGTTCCATCCGAGCCTATCAACAACAAACTAACATGAGATACATGCTTTTTAAAAACGTCAACAAAACATTGAGTGATTCATTAGAAGTTTGCAAACAACAGTTTAGGAATCGGCATATTTGGTTCAACAAAACATATAACATTGCTCGTCAGACAAGTTATAAAATAATGATTTCTAACTGAATGAGCACGTGCACTGAAACTTAACACATTCATCCCGTAGGACGAAATAATATCCGAGAAGTATGCCACTTCTTCCTGATATTAACCACAAAATGTCCGTTATCTGGTTGCTGTCGCGTTTGTTTCATACCCCGGAGCGGGTTGTCAAACTCCTATAGATTCTATTTAATGCATTAGCGTTACCATTAACAGGCAACTAACGTTCACACAGTGTAAAAAAGGCATATACTCTATAGGAATGATATTCATATTTATGTATCAAAACATCTTGTGGCTCTCATTTTCAAAACAAGCAAAGTCATCCCCTCAGCGGGTTTAAAACCATTTAAAACAACTTAAAAAAGCGAGGCTATGACTCAACTTGAATCAAAGCCGAAGATAAACCTGCACAAAACTAAAAACACACCTGTCAAAGAATAATCAAAACATTCCACGGGAAAAATCAAGAACCTGATCACGGACCTTTATAATTAGTCGCTCGATTACTATACCAAAAAAATATGGTCAACAATGGTACATCGTATCATCAAATATATATATATATATATATATATATATATATATATATATATATATATATATATATATATATTCATACATGTGATGAGAAATCCACTTGCGCGTCCTAAATCCTAACTCCTCTTAGTTAAGTTATAATCTTTATTTAATTTATATTATACATCGTTTAATCGAAACTTTCTATTTTTAGAAACTCCCTCGTTTGCACCAATCATTAAATCTAAGTTATTATACTAATAATAATAGTAGCGTTTAATTACTTTTATAACATTCGACAAGTTTACTATTAACCCGTTGACTTTCAAAAGTTAACGTTAGACTTTATTTGACTTTGACTTTTTATACACATATTTATAATTAAGTTTGACCCACTCCAAACGACCCGTTATATCATGTTTTCACGACTTGGTCTCAAAAGATTTTATGTAAAACAATATTCCGGAAAACTTTTTAGTTTTAGCCGAGACCCAAAACTCGACAAAAAATGACCAAAATGCCCCTGCAAGTTTCTGCAGGAACCTTGACATTTTTAATAAAAACACATACTTTGCCCTTGGGTTTTGACCCGTTATTACTCGATTTTAAAAGGGAGGTGATTTGCATACTCCAATAATTAATTGGGACACTCCAAAGTATTAAGTCTTGACATATATACCCTTAGATCATGTGTACTCATGTTCACCCTACAAGGGTATAAATGTCAAGATACAATATTTTTGAGTGTCTCAATCATTTATTAGAGTGTGCAAATCACCTCCCATTTTAAAACTAGCGAGCCTCGCGACAAAGTAGAACATCATTCCCATCAACTTTCGTGTTTCGCCGAAAGGCCGAAACGGACTCGAAGGTGCTCAAAACAAGCGTTTAATTTCCTGACAGCAACTAGCATTTTCCACAAATGCTCAATTTTTACACTTACGATATATATCTCGTTTTAGCTCTAGTTTCTTCGTTATTAGGAGTTAGAAGCTCTATTTTATGTCAAAACGATCGTCTAAGAGAGCTCTCTCATATTTTTAAGTCTAAAATTAGATTTTATAAATTCTTGACCCTCGTTTACCATGCCAAAGTTTCTGCACAAAATCTACTTTTTACAAAGTGCGCCAAAACTCATTTTTGACCAAAAATCTCACTTAGGGCACATCTAATATGTTCTATAATTCGTATTAAACTTGCCCAATCATTTTATAACATCAACTAACTAATCGGCGCAATATCTTATCGATTCCATCACATGCAACGACTAATATTATTCAATAAACGAAAATGAACAAAACAAAAATAAAAAGAACGCTTACAATGCAACGACTAATATTATCACATGCAATGACTAATATTATCACAAGCAAGATCGGACTCGATAAATAGTCAAGCTCGTCTTCTTTGTTCCTTTGGCCGTGACTTCGAACCATCAAAACCAATCCGACACCGAACCAAATCAATTTAAACTAAACTAGTTAATAACCAATTAAACAAAATACACCTTTGTATGCCCCTTGCTTGGTTCGAACCAACAACCAAACCCAATACCTTAAACTTTTTAAATCAAATCTCCCACTACAATCCTTCCCACCACTTCATTAATTCAAAGCTTAATTAAAACCTTTAATTTCAACAAAAACTCAACCCTTCTTTCATCTAGTTGCATGTGTGTTTTCTTTACATGGATGATCATGAAATCGTCATATAGACTACCTTGGACCTTTTACCTATAAAAACGTGCCTAAAATGACCAAAATATACTAAAAATATATGGTATTTGTGTGTTTTATGATTTGTGCTGTGCAGGAAACAGATATTCACTAAAGGACAAAAACGAAGCCAAAACGAATAAAACCGAGCACGAGATTGGAAAGAGCGTGCAAAAGTCAAAGTCATGGTCAACAAAAGTCAAAGTCAACAAGTCAAACGTCAAAGTCAAAGCCGAAACTGAAAAAATACTTAATGGGCCAACCCACACCCATCTAATGGGCGGGGGCAGCCCATTAAGCTATTACTATCAAGACTTAAACTAAAATTGGAAGCAAAAGGCCCAAATCCTTTAAAAAGGCCCAACACCAAAAAAATGGCCCAATTCCCTTTAACTGCCAAAAGAAACAGCCCCTTAACGAGCCTTTTATAATCTCGTTAACTTGTTTACACTGCTGGTCCTTTACCATTTACACCGTTAGTCCAAAAGGACTAACCATGTACGTCCTTAACAAACACAGAGTCTAACACCCGTTACCCTTCAAACCCATAAACAGAAATATCACTCTTTCCACTTTTTTTTTACTATTCCCATGTCTCCAACCTTTGCACCTCAACCCCACACCACTACCCCACACCACAAACCAACAAATCCGTGTTGGCAATCCTCTCCGATCTCATTCGTCAAAGGAAGATGACAAAGAATTAAGGGCTCAGATTGCAAGCCTTGGAGCCAAAGAAAATTGGATGGCTTAGATGAGGTTTTTAAAGCTCTCACACAACAAACACAAAAAGCACACCTCTGTGCAAGCTCTTCTATATAAATAAATTAGGTTTTCTTTTGTAAAAATCATCTAGGGGTAGAAATAGTTTAGGAGTAGTGTATTTTTACTTTTTCAGTTTTATTTACTACTTATTTTTACTCTAAATTGTACTTTACTTTTCAAAGCAATGTAACTTTTAAGTTTTAATGAAATTCGAGTTTTGCAAGTTTTAAGATTCTGTCATTTTAAATCTTGTTTTTTTACTTTATGCCTTTAAGCTTAAATCTGTGTTCCAAAGTCATTTTCATATGCTATTAAGCTAAATTACTCCTGTCCAACTCAGTTAATCTTTTTCAAAAGCTTGACTGAGTTTTCCCTCTCAAAACTACCATAGCTTAATGGATGATAAGCTAGCCATGGATGAGCTTATGGGGTTTTTAGATTGCTTAATTATAAGCTGGGTAGGATATTAGAGCTTATTTGGTTATAATAATCCCTGTTTGGTGCAAGGGATCAAGGTACACTTTGTTTTCTTTTTAAATCTTTTCTAAGTGCTTATTTGCTGTTTTGCTTATTTCTTTGCTTATTTCTGCTTTTTACTGTTTATCATTGCTTATTAATGTTGTTTATTGCTTGCTTATAGGTTAGAAGTCATTTAATCATGTTTTAAGTTAAAACTGCCTTGTTTAAGTTGAAAACTGTTCATTCTTGTTTGCTCTTTTTAAATGCTTATGTCTTTGTTTTAACTACTTATATGTGCTTAGTTAACCTTAGTTTTAATCTGTTTTTAGTTTTTATAAGTTTTCTTAGTCTGTATTAAGCTTAAAATGGTTTTTTAAATACTTAAGGGGGTGTTTGGGTTAACAGATTTGATCTAGTGTCAAATCTGTTATTACCACTTGTGGTTTTAAATTCAAACTTAGATTGCTTTTAAAACAGTTTTTGTTCATGTTTAGCAATGTTTTATTCAAGAGTTAAGTTCTTAATCTGTTACAAGTTTGATTTTAAGATTTAAGGAGTTAAGTTGTGTTTTCTATGTTCATTATGCATTCATTTTCAAGTAAAGAATCTGGTCTTGAAGTTTTGAGTACTGTTTCATTAGTTTTATGGTAAATGGGTCAAAACAGTTTTGTTATGCAAGAATTGGGTTAGTTTAAAGGCAGTTTTAAAGCTTATTTTTGGATAGTATTTTAATGTTTTAAGGTCTGATTTTCTTGTCATAAGTAGTTTATAGGGCAATGATAATCTGTTTGAGCTTTTAGTGAGGTTTAAAGCTCATTTGGTAGCTTATTTTAGGTCTGCATTTTAGCCCTTTAGTCACTTGAAAGAAGTTTAAAAACCAAAAATCTTGTTTAGCAGTCTAAACTGCCCTTTTCAAAGAACTTTTCCTTGCTTATTCAGTTGTTCAAATGACTTAATTTTTGCTCATTTTAGATTTAAGGAGTAGAAGCTTGTTAGATTTTCACTTTTTAGTTCTTAGATTTTAGATTAAGCCCTTTAAATTTCAGTTTGAATGTAGCTTGTTAGCCTGCCCTTATTTACCATTCTGCCACTATGTAGCTTAATTGCTTTTTCTGCTCATTTAGCTTATTGCCTATGCTTAATTTCTGCCTTTAGTTGCTTATTAAGTCTAGATTGGAATCTGTTTTAGCTTATTAGTCCATAGGGTGCTTATATAGCCTTTATAAGGTCATACAGTTAGCTTATTTGCTCTTAGGTTGTGATTTAGCAAATCTGTCATCACATACTGCTTTTTCCAGCTTATTTCCAAGTTTTGTAAAAAGTTGCTTTGTTAAAGTTTGTTATTTTTGCTCATTTTATAAGTTTTAAAAAAAATTTCAAAAAAAGAAAGGTCACAGGGGTCGAACCTGTGACCTCCCCTTTCTATAGCCAAGCATTTAACACAAACACACACAACCATCCTGCCATTGGGTCTTTTTCGTTATACCCTCCACTTATTTTTCTTTTATACCATTTTTAGCCTTTTAACTTTTCAGCCCATTTTGGCTTACCTCAAAGTACTTTTCGTAGGATTAGCTTACCTCAAAGTACTTTTCGTGATATTTTCAGAATTTTCATAATTAGTTTAATATTTTTAATATTTAATTTGGATTAAAACTGTTTTTAATTCATAATAAATAAAATAAAAATCAGAAAAATATAATTCTTTTTTCTAAAATTATTTTTAATTATTTAGGTCTGTTAAAAATTTAAGTTGCATTTGTAGGTTGTAGAATTTAGGTTTTCAAAGAACGGGTTTAGGATCCCGTTATCGTTTTCTTGTTTTAGCCTTTATTGCTTTCGTTTTTAGTTTACCTTTACTTGTTTTTGCATTATATTTGTAGAAATAGATTCCAAATCAAAAATAATTGAATCATTCAATCACGCGATCACGAACGTAACCTCGATTTTCAATTCACGCCTCATCGGGAAACGACCCGGGAAGGTTTTTTAGGGATTTTACTTTGGTCAAAAGTAATAATCCTTTTTAAAAAAACCTCTTGGAATACTTATTATTGATATTATCCTTATATATTTATATTATATATTTATTATATAATTTTTATATATACTAAAGGATTGAAGTCAATTTTTGGCGCCGCTGCCGGGGAGGTGTGTTACGATTATCGTGTTTCGTTTGAAGATTAGTGTTTGAAGACCCTTCCTCGTGAAGTTATCGCTTTCATTTGTGAATATTTTCAAGTAATCAAAAATACCAAAAAAATTAAAAAACCAACAAAAACGATCATTGTGTCACTTGTGAATTCGGCTCACCTTTAGATTACAAACTATAAGAGATGTATAAGGAGGGTCGATCCTACGAACTTCGACCCGAAAGGATAAGGTTTTTAATATCTTCGCGCTTACCCGCTCCTCCGCTTCTTTGTGCGTTTTCTAAAGAGCTACCGTACACTTGTTCGATTATCGGTTACCAAAAATATTTTTCTTTCTTATGTATTTTGCTATAAATAATCTTCTCTATCCTCTTATTCGTTTAATTCTTATCTTCGTTACCCTCTTATTTGTTTAATTCTTCATCATGTCTTTGTATAACCATCCTGGTTGCTCGTGTTGTGGAGGTCCGTTTAATGGTGGGAACTGTCCGAGCTGTAGCAGTGTAGGATCCGAAAATGAGTTTGTCTATGACCCAAATCCTTATTCTTATAATGAAACACCAAACTTCTTCAACCAACCTCTACAACACCAATACGAGACATATTCTTGCGAGTTTTGTGGAAACGATGCTCATTATGGTTACAATTGTCCACCTCAAGTTCCGTTTATCTCTAATCCGGGCCCGTGTTACAATCAAGACTTTGATAATTTTCCACAAACTTCACCTGGTTTTCAACAACAATATCTTTGTTGTGAAAACTGCAGGGGTCCTCATGAAACTTTTCAGTTTCAATCGTTGAACCAAAATTTCTACGAACCTAATCTTTGTTATAATTCTATTGCTTCCGATTTTGACCAATTCCAACCCCTCGCAGTTTCCCGTCATTCATCAACCTCCTCAAAAAACAAGTGTGGAAATTTTGCAAGCTAGAGAAAACCTAATGAAATCTATACAAACCTTTTTAAAGAAGTTTTATCGTATATCTTTTAGAGAAACGCCAAAGGTTTTATTGCTAGATTGGGATACATTTTTTAAAATTAAGCAGGTTTGTAGTGAAAAGCTACATCAACAAGAGGATTTACAAGAATTGTTTCATAAACTTCTTAAAGATTTGCAAATTATAAGTGAGGAGCTGGCCAATTATATAAATATTCCAAACTGGAATTGTCCTGCCTTCTACGAAGATGATGACGAGGAGTATACTATTGCAATCACACCCATCTTACCAACCGAGGAGCCCGATAACTCTCTAAGTATGGGGGACGAGCATCTTAGCACTATTCCGGAAACAGAATCGGACGAATTAATAAAGTCTAGTGTTGAGAACCTTGTCCCAAGCCCAAGTGAGTCCGAGGATTTCTCCGATATCGAAAGTGAGTGTGATGTGCCCGTTTGTGATGATTTTACAACTATCTCTAATCCTTTCTTTGATGCTGACGACGATTTTTCCTCTAGTAACGACGAGTCATTTTCTGATGAGGACATTCCGAAGGAAATTTATTCGAACCCTCTTTTTGATGAAGAAATCATTTCTGATAAGATAGATGCTTCGATTGTTTCTTCTCCTAAGTTTGATTCTCTTCTCGAGGAGTTCTCCGGTGAACTCGCTCATATTGATTTAATTCCACCGAGAATTAATGAAGCCGACTTGAACCCGAGGAAGGAATTCATCTTGTTGAGAAATTGTTGTATGATAATTCATCCCCTCGACCCCCGGAAGAATTTAATTCTAAAAATTCTGATGCTATAATCGAACCTTTCTCTCCATCTCCTATCCCCGTTGAGGATAGTGACTCTTATGGAGGAGATCGATTTATTTCTTACTTCGGATGACTCGATGCCACCGGGCATTGAGAATGATGACTATGACTCTGAAGGGGGTATCATTTTCTTTGAAGAATTGCTTAGCAATGATTCCCCTTCACTTCCTATAAATGAGTCATTTCATTTTGATGTTCCATCATCCCCTCGTCCTCCTGCAAAACCACCGGATGATGATGAAATTAAGCCCAAAATGGGAGTTTTGACTACCAAAGTGATGGGAGATATTTCTGAACTTTATGTTCATGTGCCTAATGTTTTAACCACCCTTCCCACCCTCTCTCCCATGTTTGACACTTTGCTTCCATTTTCATCCGAAAATGACGACAAAGTTTTTCATCATGGAATTCTTGCTTCTAATGAGGAGAAATCTCCTCATCTCTTATCTCATCAGGGCTTTAAAGCTTTCCAGGACATTTTTGATTTTTCAAAAAGCCCGATGATGATCTATGGAGAGGACATTCCTATCTTGGATGTTTTGTTTCTCCATTTCTATCCTCCTTGACCAACTCAAGTATGGGGGATCGAGTCAGGCTCAAGACTCGGTTAACAAAAATAAGCGCTTCGTGGGTGGCAACCCATGCTTATCCTTATAATTATAATAGTAGTAATGAATAAGTGTGTTGTGAAGAGGCACGCCTTTTGCTTTCTCGTGCTTTGTGTTTTGTGATGTTTGTCCATGATTGCCCTGAATTTTGAAGCCTCTTGTGCTCGTGGTTTTGTCCTTCATTCACTAGAGCTTCAAACCTTCATGATTATGGGAATCCAATATCCAATCTTATCGACTAACGTTTATCTTTATGCATACTTAATAAACGGCTTTAGATTTACGTAGAGACCCTTCTTAAAACATTGAGGACAATGTTCAGTTCTAGTATGGGGGGGGGAATCTTACGATTTGATTGTGCTTGCAATCCGTTGTTTCCACGATAATCCCATTTTTACACCAAAATACCAAAAAAATAAAAAAAAAATAAATTTTCCCAAAAATAAAATAATGTTTATCACAATGTTGACATTCCTGCGGGTAGTATAAGATAATTTTGACTCGACCGAGCGGTTTGGACGCTCTAGCTTGTCCCTTAACCTT
The DNA here is from genome assembly GCA_026074375.1 of Tanacetum coccineum. Lineage (NCBI taxonomy): Eukaryota > Viridiplantae > Streptophyta > Magnoliopsida > Asterales > Asteraceae > Tanacetum > Tanacetum coccineum. The sequence goes on from BQNB010073161.1 coordinate 22,402, forward strand.
TTAGACTAAGCTTCGCGGATCTTTTTTATTACAGAAATTTAAATTTTGAGAAGAACGAGAAATGATATAGTTATATGAGTTAATGCTAAACAAGGATTTAGTTGGAAATCTAAGAGCTCATAAGTGTAGTTTGTGGCTTTTTCTCCCATAAGCTTCTAACGCGGAACCTAAAAATAAGCGCTCTTCTCGAAAATTAAACTTATATCAACGATTTTTAAAGTATGGTCGATATCAATAATTTTAGTCTTAGTTCAAATTTATACTTAAATTTTCTAAAAAGAAATTTTCTCTATATCGTGGTAATAAGTTTTTATGTTTAAAAAAAAATGAAATGAAAAATGAGGTAATAATAATAATAAAAACTGTGGGCTGATAAAAGTTTACTGCATCTTGCCGGCTCACAACCGATGTTGCAGTCTTCTAAATAAGGCACATAGTAATTATCCGAGACTGATAAAAGTTTGCTGCATCTTGCCGGCTCATAACCGATGTTGCAGCCTTCTAAAAGGTCAAGGATTTCCTTAGTTTAAAGGATGTATAATTATATTAAGTGTAATAAACGTGAATTAATAAATATAGGGAAAATATCTTTTTCTTAAACTTAAATATGCTTTTGAACTAAGACTATTTTGTTTTAAGTTATACGGGAAATCCAAAGGTTTTGAAACCGAAGGTCCGTGAGTCCCGATACTAGTCTCTGTGGGGTGTCAAAAGCCTGGTCACTTAGCCGCAAGGTTGGGATGTGCCGAGACGAAAGTCGCTACATGGGATGATCTCGCCTTCAAACTCATTACTTTTGGGTGGAACATGAAGCATAGAAATTTTGCAAAACGTTTGATCTATGGATGAAATTCGAAATAAGCACATTCACCTACGATATAATAATTGTCGGGAGCGAAAAGTTCACAAGTTACAAGTATGAGTAGTGTTAGCATCTTAACTTATATTTAACGGTGATTTCGTTTTTGAGCTTGGTTTGGGACAAGTGAAAAATCAAGGACGGTGAATTTATCCTTTTTGGGCATTTTAGGATTAAAGTGCTTCTTATTCTATGACCCTAAAGGTTATGAAATAGCGAAAGTCCAAACATTCTAGTTAGAAAATGAGAAAAAGGAAAAATATGTGTGGTAATAAGTGTAGATTTATAAAATTGGTCAAAACGGGGCTTTTCAATGCTAATGATTTTTTTATTTCCCTTGATGAACACTTAGCTACTTTTCGAGGTAATTAGTCGAGGGGGATTAAGATTCTTGGTTTTCTTAAGTGTTTACTTATGGCATTGCATGAGGGCACGACAATATCTTAGTATGGGGGATTTTGGGGGGCATTCTGAGAATATATAATATTTAATATAAATATATAACTAAAATACCCAATATCAATAATAGAGAGTAAGTATTCTGTAAGGCTTTTAAAATGGAAAATTATTTTTACCCAAAGTAAAATCCCAAAAAACCTTCCCGGGTCGTTTCCCGACGAGGTGCGAATTTGAAAATCGGTTACGTTTGTGATCGCGCGTTTGAATGGTCAATATTTGATTTTGGAATCTATTTCTATAATTAAAATGCAAATACATGTAAAGGCACGCTAAAAAACGAAAGCTATTAAAGATTTAAACCTACAACGATAACGGGAATCAAAACCGTGCTTTAAAAACCTAAATCCTACAATTTTAACCCTACAAAAGCAAATTTAATTTTTAACAATCCTAAATGATTAAAAATAATTTTAGAAAAAAAAATTATATTTTTTTGACTTTTATTTTATTTATTATGAATTAAAAACAGATTTAATCTAAATTAAATATTAAAAATAACAAACTAATTTATAAAAATCTAGAAAAATTAGGGAAAATACTTTAAATAGTGTAACATCTATGAAAAATGAAAACTTGAAAAATGGCTAAACGAATAAGCTGTTAATAGGCTATTAAGCTTAGATAAGCAAAACTGGAAAATGAGTGTTATATATGAAATAGTGCAAAGAAAGAAATGAAAAAGACCCCAGGGCAGTTGGCAAGTGTGGTGTGTGTTGAGACGTTGGCTATAGAAAGGGGGGTTACAGGTTCGACCCCTATGACCTCTCTTTTTGAAAACATTTTTTTATGTTTTTCTTTTTGAATAAGCTAAAGACTAACAAAATAAGCAACTTTAGTAAAAGGACTTTTGACTGAAACTTATTAATAAGCTAAAAATAAGCAATTTAAAACAGACAGTTGCTTAAATGAGACTTAAGAACACTAAGCTTAACTTATTGGACTTATTTTGACTCATTAAGCAACAAGATAAACAAATAGGCTGAAACAAATGCTAAACTACACCTAATAAGCATTTAAGACTGAAAATGAGCAAATAAAATAAGCTGGAAAGAAATATATAAGCTAAAAGACAGCAACCCTTAAAGAAGGATTAAAGGGCTTAGACCACTTTTTGAGCTACTATAAAAGGACTAATAAGCACAAAGAAAAAGCAGATAAGCTAAAAACTAACAACTTCCTAGACCCTAATAAGCTAATGATGACAGAAAGAAGCTAACAAAGCTTGGCTAAAAAGCTTTTAAAAGCTTAAGGGGAAAATGGCTTAAACAAACAGATTCAAAGGGCAAATGGCCCACTTTTAGCTTAAAATTTAGACTGAATAAGCACTTGTAATAAGGTGAGGACTAAAAACAGATTCAGCTTAACAACCAAGGAACATATAGAAACAATAAATAGGAAAATTGGTTTAGAAATAAGATAGAAAAAAGGATATGAAAAAGTGACAGATTACAGTTAAACTATGTTTTTGGATTTTTTAAGTTTTTGTGAATGCTAAAATGCTAAATGCAGTCCTAATTATAAGCTAGTAAATGATGAATAGAAAACTTAAAAAGCTAAAACATATGAAGTTTAGACTACAAAGAACTTATTCTATTAATTCCAAATTTAAAAACAACTTACAGCTAACCTAGATTTAAAGATTAAAAACTTACTTTAAACTTGAAAAGAACTAAACTAGCAAATAGCAAAATGACAGACATATTATAACTAGGAACTCAAATGCAAATGCACAATTAACTAAACCAAATCTAATGCATATTAAATCATAAACAACATTACACTAACATCTAAATGCATAAACTAAACAAATTCAAATTTAAACAGTTTTTAAAAAACAATAAGCCCTCAGATTCTAAGAATGTTAGTTGAACCTTAAATAACTCGTTTCCTAGACCATGAAAACTAAATTAAACTATTAATAAGCCCTGATTTAAGCTTAACAAAGATGGCTTAAAGACCAATGAGTGGTCAAGCAACACTAACTAAGGTTAGTGCTGCTTATCCCAAACACCCCTTTAAGACTTCTGATTCCATTTTTTAAACTAAGACAGAACAAGATAAGCTATGAAATGTAATAACAGATTAAGAACTAGTATATTAGATGACAAATAAACACAAGGGAAGGACAAATAAAGCATAACTAATAATAAGCTATGATCAATAAGTAAATTTGACTTACTAAATAGACAATGTTAACTAAATAAAACACCAAATAATTAATTAATATGATAAAAAACTAGATATATAAGGCTTATTAAGCTACATGAAACGATTAAGCATAATTAAAAGCAAAGCAAATATAAGCAGACAATAAGCAAGGGTAATAAGCAAAACAGAAATTAAGCTATAAAATGAACAATTAACATACCTTTGCCCTTTGCTCTAAACAAGGGTCATGAATGCTCAAAAGAGTTTTTCTACAAGCTCTAGCTTGTATAAAAACAAGCTAGTAAACCCATAAGCCCATCCTTTTCTGGCTTATCATCCAAAAGCTTAACCAAAGTTTTGAGTGTTTGAAACAGAAAACTCAGTTAAACTATTGACAAGCTTAACTGAGTATTAGTGAGTTTAAAGAGCTTTTAAGAGCTTATAAAAATAGACTTGAAAATAGTTTTAACAATAAAAAGCCTAAAAGTAAAACAGATTAACGTAAAACATTAACACTGAATTTTCATTAAAACTTTTTAAAGATTACTTTCCATTTTTAGTAACTTTCCATTTTTAATTACTTTCACACTTTTTAGTAGAGTTTCCAAAATTTAGTAATATTCGAATTAATTTGAGATTTATTAAGTATTTTGAATAGTTTAGGGACTTAACATGGTCAATTACTGTCTTGAGTAGGGGTATTATATATAGACATTTTTTCCATATTTTAGGGTTTAAATATACAAAAGTCATCAGAATTTTCACAGGTTAACAGTGTAAATTATCAAAGTTTCACATCATTTATTCAGATTATTCTTCCATTTTCTGGTATTTACAAGTGTCAACCTCTTTATATTTACCATTATTTACAATATTTTAGAACTTTTTGTTTTATTTAATTTAGCTAAACAATTATCTTTAATGCATTCCCATAATTATCAAATAATCAGTCCTTATAAGATTAAATATGTACTAAATTCGTCACACTTATACATTAAGAATACTAAACCAAAAACTCTTCCACTTTTCAGAATTTACAATTTCATGTCCCTTCTATTTTAATTATTGAATTTCTTATTACTTTTTATTTGGTTTTTAACACATTTGAATCAAATTAATATATTTTGACATTTTATTGCCCCCGTATTATGGGATTCAGGTAGTTTTATAGTATAATAACATGTTTTTGTTTTTTAAAACAGACCTCTTAGTTTTTAGCAAAATTACAAATCACACCATTTATACTTTAAAATACAAATCGGCTAACTAAATAAATCCACAAAACCCTAATTTGATTTTTCCCAATCACAAACACAACTATTACCCAATCATTAGCATTAAATGAATCTAGAAAAATTAGCCAAACCCTAACCCTAATTTGTTTTAACCCTTTTCTTTCTTTTTCCTTTATTTCGAAATTCGGCAAATCAAAGAAAAATCCCCAATAAACTTTTGAATCTTTTCTAAATTTTTCCAACAATTGATCTGAGTTATATATGATATATAAAACCTTAAAAAAGTATAAAATCAATTTTAAAAATATTATAAATTCCGATTACATAACTAGCTAAAAATTAGGGTTTCGAACATGTTTTAATTATTTCGACCAAAATAACATGCATGATAATTTTTATTAAGCATAGAACGAATTAATATGATGAAAAATGAGATACAAAAATACCCTTGATGATCCTTGATGATTTGGTGAATTTATGATACCCGGTTTTGTTATTTCGAACCAAAACGATTACGACGATCAAACCAAGTCATCCATGATCTTCCCACTATTTTTCCCACCTTCCTTGATCTCCAAAACACCTTAGAAAAATGTCCCTAGCCTTTGGAAAAATTGTATGCCGCCACTTTGTTCTTTTTAGGGTTTCAGTTCTTTTTTTTTCTTTTTAGAGTTTAAATCAAACTAAAATGCATAATGGAATTAGATAAAGTCCTTGGCCGAATTATAGGGCTTTCAAAATGAACCAAATCAGAATTTTTATCTTGCCAATATTATTTTGTAATTATCTTAACTTATTTGATTTAATTTTAATATATAAATACATAAATATAAAGATTTCGGCATAAATATATATATTTATATATTAATTATTTTTCTTACAAAATATAAGGTATTTTAATCTTATGTAAATTTCATAATTGTCATATGTTGTATTTTTATAATTTATGGAATTAAAATGAAATTTATTCATGCTTTTATATACTTTTCTTGCATTAGGGGTATTTTGGTAATTTTACACATGTTGAGATTTTTAGGTTTTACAACTTTTGTCAAATTTTATGTTTAGTGATTCCTCGACTTTCATGGTTTCTCTATTTAGGAAAATATGCTTTGCTATTAGGTGAATATCCTAGAAACACGCCTTCGGTGGATTTCATGTCGAACTTAGTGAGATAGTCTTTGGTGTTTAAGATAAAACACTTACTTTCAAACACTCTAAAGTATTCTAGTGAAGGCTTTTTACCTTTATATAGTTGTAAGGAGTTTTTCCTAGGAAAGGCCGTATTAAGATTCTATTAAGAATATTTACACCAAAAAACTTTAGGGATAGATTGTTCATTAAGCATGGTACGACTCATTTCTTGTAAAGTTCAGTTCTTTCTTTCAATAACCCTGTTTGACTGAGGAGTGCATGGAGCAAAGAAATTGTGAGTAATGTCATTAGCGTCATAAAAGGCTCCAAACTGCACTTCGTTGTCAAACTCCTGACAATGATTCGTACGAATAGACACAATAGGAAAACCTTATTGTTTTTGAATTTTCTTGCTAAAAATTTCAAAGTGATCGAAAGCTTCATTTTTGTTTTTCAAAAATCCAGTCCGTACGTATCTCGAATAGTCGTCTATTATAACAAAGGTATAGAAGTTTCCTCCATAACTTTGGATAGCCGATGGACCAAACAAGTCCATATGCAAAAGTTCTAGATACCGAGTAGTAGAAACCATATTTTTAGCCTCATTGCTAGCGTTTTCCTATCTTGCAATCATCACAAAAATGGTGAGCAAATTTTAGTTTTGGTAAATTTCTAATAAGATCTTTAGATTATAGCGACTGTATAAGTCGCATATTGGCGTGACCCAATCATCGATGCCAAGTGTCGAAGTATCATCTATAGAAGTTAGGTAAAGTTTATCTTTAGACGGGTTTCTGATTTTCATTACGTAAAGATCATTTTTCCTTATCCTTCTTCCTATGGTAATGCAGTCTTTAAGTATTTTACACTTTTTATCACATATTTGACTTATGCTGATAATGCTCATTAATACATATTTCTATATGCGTTATCTGTGCTTTTATATATATTTATTGGTTAATTATATGAACTCTCAATACTTAATACAATATATTTGATATTGTAGGTTCATGGTACGTGTCGTGGAAGAAAACGGAAGAATACACGAAGATATGGAGCTTAAACGAAGAAGTAAACTCAATTTATAGCTTCCCAACACATGTTTTGGTCATAACTTGAGCATACGAACTCGGATTGAGTTGTTTCAAGGGCCACGGAAAGAAAATTCAATTATCTACAATTTAGAAATTCATTCAAGTGCTGTAAATGCCCGAAGTGAACCACACTTTCTAATAAGTATGGCATACTTGTTGTGTAGTAACTCCCAAGTTCATTTACGCAGTCAATAACTACTTAAACTTAATGAGACCGATCACTTGCCTTCCTACCCTTAGCATATTTTTTGGCATCCCTAAGCTCTATTTAAACAGACCCAAATCATATAACGATCCATAGAATCCATAAGAGAAAGAACCAAATTCATAAGGGTAATTCTTACACCAAGTTCACCCTTAATCATACTTCCACTCAATCGCAGTCGTGTTGGACAAAATTGGCTTTGTATTCCTTGATCCCAATAGTGTAGTGACAATACTCAAGGGTTTAAGAAAGCAAGGAATTAGTATATTCGGGTATTCTTTTATTGTTAGAATCATTGGCTTGATTCTTGGTTTTGATTATTAGCCGCATGTTTGGTTAATTGGACGTGTTGTCCCTTTTATTCTCTTGTTACGAATACTTGGTACTTTCCTATTTATTTTATTGATAAAATGTTCTAAGTTTACTCTTTATAATATGTTTGTCATGATGTTGAATATGAAGTAGTCAATCTATGTTTGTTTGGGTGATTTGGGATCTTTGATATGTAGTGTTTGGATATGTGTTTATTGAAATGGTTAAACATGATTTGTCTAAGTATATAGGCCGAAATGGTACTTTATAAATCATTGTTCTATCATTCCACAATATATATTGATTGTAACAAAGTCTATGGTCGAAATCGCTCATCGTGAGTTATTAATCAATCTTTCGCACTAGTTCACTCTCTTTAGGGCGATGAAAGGATCTGTGACTAGAGTGATTTCTTTATACGTCTCTAAACTTGTATACACTATCTAAAAACTTTTTCTATTGTTAGTGTGATCAGATTACCTAAACAAACATGCTTTAATTCTTTGCTTGAATCATCTCTTAATCATTTTCTTTACAATATTCGATATATGCACGTTTTGGTTAATTTAATCCATGACAATCATATTGACCTTAGCATCTTAATTACAAATTGTGAAAACTTCAATTCTCTTAGGACGATCTGGACTTACCTAAGCTATATTACAGATGAAAGGGTATACTTTCCTGTGTTGTATGTTTAGTCAAAATTGGTATTTCTAGTATTATAAATTTAAAGCTTGCAAAACACACATCATATGCTAAGTAGCTTAAAGTATAGCTTATCTACGTGACTAATGTCATTAATAGTTAGAGAGTTGTGATTAATCGTACCTTTGCCAATAATCTTGCTTTTGATGCTATTACCAAACACAACGTTACCTTCGTCGTAGCCGTGATAAGTTTTGAACAAGTTCTTGTTTTCGGTCTTGTGCCATGTACATCCACTATCCTTGATCCACTCATCTGGTTCCAACTCAGCCTTTAGGCAAACCTAAAAGCATAAGACATTTAAAACGTTTGGTACCTAATATCTCATGGGTCCATTTGCGTTATACATGCCGTTCATTTAGTTCACGAATGGAAATTGTGGATACAAGCCCTAAGGTGAAAAGTTGGGTGTTTGATTTTGACATTGGTTATGTGGTTTGTAATTCCAACCTACTTGGTTATTAGTTAATTATATATATATATATATATATATATATATATATATATATATATCAAAAAAAAGGAAAAACAAAAAAAGAGTAAGAAAAAAAGAGAAGTTTGTGAGATAATCGGTTCGTCTAAGCTTAACCGGTTCTATTATTTATGATGATTGATTATTCGTTGGTACGTGTTATAAACCAACGATATAAAGTTTTGTTGTATATTATTTTTATTTGGTCACAATATAAACCAACTTAGCATTTCATTTAAGAAAATGTGCACTATTTTCAAACTTATTGAGCTTAGAAGCTTGTTTAGTGATGACATCAAATAACGTATATTCTATAGCATTTTTATCCCAGCTATATTGCTCATTTTATACTATTTATGCATGAATTGGTACTTAATTGCTTATATTTCTTATTTGCAGTAATAATCGAGCATAGAGCGAAAGTTAATCAAAAATCACGCATTTTGGAGCTTAAACAAAGAAATCATGAAGAGCACTATTCTGACATCCTACACGTCGTATCCATCAAGGAAGATACGGCGTATCCGTACCCTAGACTTCACTCAGCATCCACGAAGATAAGATTAATACGCCGTATCCAAAAGAAATCCATACGCCATATTGGATTGTGAGTCATGGAATATTCTTGAATATAATAATCATGGAGCCCACGCCAAGAAACCCTAATACGCCGTATTGACATGTTTAATACGGCGTATCAACTCAATTCCAGGGTCTATAAATACCAAACCCTAAATACGAATTAGTGTGCAAAAACTTATACCAACGACTGAGAATAAGGCATTAACCACCAGGTTTGACTTTTAGAAGAGAAGAGAAGCCAAGAAGGCCTTGCAACACGCTTCAATCCATAGGAAACCCTTGTAATTTCTATACTCTAAATACGCGTTCGATTTTTGGTATCGTTCATTATTGTTTAATTTACCATAATAGTTTATCTATGGCATTTGTATAGTTATGATGGCTATTGGCTAATACCTTTAGGTATTAATCATGTTTATGATAATTTAATGTTTGGTTTATGTTTATTTTGATTGTATCTTATTCGTTGTATGTTAAATATGTTTATCAATATATACTCGTTTATGTGCTTAAGTATACGACCTATCATTCAACTAGATCTAGGAATACAAACAGAGCATTAGCTAAATGTCGGGATAGCTCTCCATATCTGT